>JASPKP010001858.1:0-25951 GCA_030674155.1 Stramonita haemastoma | reverse complement strand
CCTCCTCCCCCCTCCCTCCCCACTACCCCCCCCCTCCCTTTCCCTTCCCCCCTTTCCCCCCTTTTACCTCCCCTCCATCCTTCTAACCTTTCCCTCTTCCCTCCATCCATTATACCTCCCTCCCTTCTCCCCCCCCCTCCTCCTTCCCAGTGGGAATGCCAGGGTCCTGTCAGTATAAAAAGCTTCCCCACCTCCTGGAAACTCTTGTGCTGGGAATTCCTCTTTTCTATCCCTTTCTGCCTTTGTTCCTTTTCTTTCCTGTCGCCCTTCGTCTTCTTGATGTCTAATTTCTGCGTCTTGGTCCATTCTCCTGCCTTTTTTTTGTGCCAGAGAGACTTAAAAGATGACAGTTCTCTTCCACACTGAAGTCGGATGCGCTGGGCCTGACTTGGATGCGCTGGGCCTGACTTGTCAGGGGCTTAACGGCAGCGCAACGCATTTTCACTCATATTGACAGATAACAGTAGTTGTTGTCTAAGTGTTCACAGAAGAATAAATAATTATTTTTCTTCATGATTTGGGAGTGTCTATCACTCTCCCCAAGCTAAGATAAAGCAGCATTGAGCGTGGTGGTTACCAAGTGGATGGGTGACCATTTGCACGCCTTGGTTTCAGTATAATCCCCCAGCTCACCCAGCTGTCAGTGGGTACCTGTCCTCTCTAGGGTCGAGGAAGGTAAAGCATCAAGGGAGAGGAGATAGGCGCTGCCTTCAATATGCTGGCCCCTGGAGAAGTTGAGGCCTCTAATGCCTCGCTACCCTATGACCACATAGGTTATGGAAACACCTTTACCTTTTACCCTTTCATTATCATTATTAGTATTGTTATTATTATCATCATTATTTTTTTTATTATTATCATTATCATCATCATCATCATCTTTATTATTGTTATTGTTATTATTATTACTATTATTATCATCATCATCATTATTATTATGATGGTGATGATGATGATGATAATTATCATCATCATCATCATCATCATCATCATCATCATCATCATCATCATCATCATTATTATAATTATTATAATTATTATAATTATTGTTGTTGTTGTTATCATCATCCTTATCATCATCATCATCATCACCATCATCATCATCATTTCTAGTATTATCATCATCATAATTATCATCATCATCATCATCATCACCATCATCATCATTATCATCATCACCACCACCACCATCATCACCATCATCATCATTATTATTTATCATCATCATCACCACCACCACCACCACCACCACCACCACCACCATCATCATCACCCATCCTCCTCCTCCTCCTCCTCCTCCTCCTCCTCCTCCTCCTCCTCCTCCTCCTCCTCCTCATCCTTATCCTTATCGTCACAGCTGTGGAGGCAATGTGCTGATCAACGCGGGGCCGACCAAAGAAGGGACCATCACTCCCATTTTCGAGGAGCGGCTTCGCCAGATGGGGCGATGGCTGACGGTGAACGGGGAAGGGATCTACAGAACCCAACCCTGGACCTTTCAGAACGACACCCTCAACCCTAATGTCTGGTCAGCGTCTTTCCTATTCTTTTAACCCTCTTAGTCCTGAACTGGGATTTGCCAGGATTGAATAATTGCCCTCTCCTGAATCCTGAAACGGGATTTGCCGGGATTGAATAATTGCCCTCCCTGAATCTTGAACCGGGATTTACTCACAGTAGATTTTCATCACGCTGTGACCATCACTAATTGCTACCACATGTCAAAGCTCTATCAGGCTATAGGTAGAAATCCTGCTGAGAGTCTGGAAGTAATTATAGCTGCTGGTATGTACTTAGAAGGAGGAAAAGGCCAGCGAGCATGTGTGCCTGACCTGATTTTGTGATGGAATGTGAAATCTAGGGGCAGTTTGTGTTCAGAGAATCTGAATGCAAGAGGGTTAAAACTGACTGGCTTTCAAGCAGAAGTCGGATGCACTGGGCCTGACTTTTCAGGCACCTAAATGCACACACGCACGCATGCACGCATGCATGTACGCATGCACTCACACAGCCTTGTTAAATGGTACGGGCGTGCCACAAGATCGAAAGGACTTGCAAAGACAATACTGCAAGGCACTGTCCAAGGAGGAAGAAAAAGAGGCAGACCAAGGTAGAGATGGGAGGACAACATCAGTGAATCGACAGGCCTAGAACTCAACCAAATTTTGAGATAGGCAGAACAGAGAGAGAGAGGTATGGAGGGAATTGGTTGTCAAGTCTTCAGGGGTGCCTCCACAGTTGCCAGACTAAGGGATGGATAGATAGATAGATAGATAGATAGATAGATAGATAGATAGATAGATAGATAGAGAGAGAGAGAGAGAGAGAGAGAGAGAGGGAGGGAGAGAGATAGAGAGATAGATAGATAGATAGATAGATAGATAGATAGATAGATAGATAGATAGATAGATAGATAGATAGATAGATAAATGGACAGACAACAAGAAGTTGCTGTCTGAGTGTTCGACAAAGGAGTTGTTTGTATTCATTCATTTATATGTTTGTCTCTTTCCTTTCTTTTTTTTGAGGAAAAAGTAGTGGAGGAAAAGCAAGTGCAGGTAACCACTTACAACTTCTCCATCATTTTGAAAAGGACTTTTTCAAAGATTCACACACACACACACACAAAATGTTGGATGTTTATTGCACAGCCCACTTGAATATTTATTGTAGTTACATTATTATTGTTAAATGTTCATACTTTGCAGAGTTTAATTTTTGCTCCTGTTTTTAAGAGTATTGTTATCACTTTTTTTTTTTTTTTTTTTTTTTTTAAGCGTACAAAAATACCACCACAAATACTATCTTATGACGTTTTCTCTTTCCACCCCTTCCACTCACGTCAATAACTTCCATTACACTTTCCACTTTTCTTGTCTAATATCACTTAAGAGTGAACAGACGTTAAATTGAAGACAACAACAGAAAATGAAAAATAGAATCTAGGGAATAATGTGCTTCAATGGCAGCATTTTAGGCATCTTTCAGTAAGAACCATGCCTTTGGCCTGACCTGACTCAAGTTTTTTTTGTTGTTTTTGTTTTTGTAAACAGGTACACCACATCCAAATCCACGCCAGGCACAGTGTACGCTCACGTTCTGAAATGGCCCCGGGGCACTTTTACCCTGGGAGCGCCTCAGCCTACAGAGAAGACGGTGGTGACCTTGATGGGGTATTCAAAGGCGTTTGATTGGTTCGCGCCGCTCAAAGGCGGCATCACCATCAGCATTCCTCCCCTGTCCATCAACGATATCCCCTGTCAGTGGGCCTGGGTCTTTAGAATGACCAGCATCCAGAACTAACACCACAGTCGCCTGATTTTTTTTTTTTAATTTTTTTTTTTTTTTAGGTTTGCAGTCAGGTAAGAGGTAGACCAAGGAAGAGGCGGGGGGGGGGGGGACAACATCAGTGAATGGACAGGCCTAGAACTCAACAAAACTTTTAAGAAAGGCAGAACAGAGAGAGAGAGGTATGGAGGGAACTGGTTGTCAAGTCTTCAGGGGTGCTCCCACGGTCGCCAGACTAAGGGATGGATAGATAGATAGATGGATAGATAGATAGATAGATAGGTAGGTAGGTAGGTAGGTAGGTAGGTAGGTAGGTAGGTAGGCAGGCAGGCAGGCAGGCAGGCAGGCAGGCAGGCAGGCAGGCAGGCAGGCAGGCAGGCAGGCAGGCAGGCAGGCAGGCAGGCAGGCAGGCAGGCACGCACGCACGCACGCACGCACGCACGCACGCACGCACGCACAATCAAGCAGTGAACAGTCACAGAGAACAGGGTCTGGTAGACATCAGAATCATTTTGAAGAGTTGTGTAGACATCAGAATCATTTTGGAGAGTTATGTAGACATCAGAATCATTTTGGAGAGTTGTGTAGACATCAGAATCATTTTGGAGAGTTATGTAGACATCAGAATCATTTTGGAGAGTTGTGTAGACATCAGAATCATTTTGGAGAGTTGTGTAGACATCAGAATCATTTTGGAGAGTTATGTAGACATCAGAATCATTTTGGAGAGTTGTGTAGACATCAGAATCATTTTGGAGAGTTGTGTAGACATCAGAATCATTTTGGAGAGTCGTGTAGACATCAGAATCATTTTGGAGAGTCGTGTAGACATCAGAATCATTTTGGAGAGTCGTGTAGACATCAGAATCATTTTGAAGAGTTGTGTAGACATCAGAATCATTTTGGAGAGTTGTGTAGACATCAGAATCATTTTGGAGAGTTGTGTAGACATCAGAATCATTTTGGAGAGTTGTGTAGACATCAGAATCATTTTGGAGAGTTGTGTAGACATCAGAATCATTTTGAAGAGTTGTGTAGACATCAGAATCATTTTGAAGAGTTGTGTAGACATCAGAACCATTTTGAAGAGTTAGGTAGACATCAGAATCATTTTGGAGAGTCGTGTAGACATCAGAATCATTTTGAAGAGTTGTGTAGACATCAGAATCATTTTGAAGAGTTGTGTAGACATCAGAACCATTTTGAAGAGTTAGGTAGACATCACAGCTAGTTTAAAGAGGTAGGTAGACATCACAGCCATTTTGAAGAGTTAGGTATATATCACAACCTCAAACTGTGTGTATATTGTGCAGTTGGAAAATCACAGTATTCATTTTGTTGAAATACCAGAGAGTTTGGGTGTTTTTTTTTTAAGATCTTGCAAAATCTGCCCTCTATGGTGATTATTTGGAGGAGTTCTTGTGAAATATCAACTCTTCTGATTTTAATCAAAATCAATCTCTGAAGTAGAAATGCGGCTGCCTTCATGATGGACAAAAATGGTTGGTAGCACTTGTAAAAACATCACCATTGGTGAACCTCAGAGCTCTAGCTGAGGAACATAAAAAAAAAAAATCAAAATCACTCTCTCACACTTTCCTAGCCAGGTTTCTGTGTTCCTTTAATGTCTGCATTAACTTCCCTCTATTCTTTTCTATCTCTTCTGTTTGTTTTCTGCCTTGTTCCTTTCATTCCTGTCACCTCTCCTTCTTGTCTACTTTCTGCCTTCTTGGTCCATTCTCCTGCCTTTGTTTCCCAGAAAGACTTAACCCTTATACCCCTGGGGTCACACAGTTCATTCACTGTGAAACTTGTGTCAAAGGGAAGTAATTTGTACAACTTTCAATAGTCAATACACAAAAAACTGAGGGCGGGTTATGTTATAAAGGGGCGCTAATGGGCGCAGCAGGGGGATAAGGGTTAACAGATAACGATTCTTTCCCATGCGCGCCAAATTCGGATGTGGTTCTGGGCCTAACAACAATAGTTGCTATCTGAGCAATCGATGAAAAAGAAGAAGAAGGAGAAGAAGAAAAAGAAGTGAAGGAGAAAAAGAAAAAGAAGAAAAGTAATGTATGATCATTCTGTACATATTTTCTTTTTGTTACAGCACATAATATGTGATGGTTAGGATGAAGGGGTGGGTGTTTTTTCAAACGTGTTTTTATTGCAAAAAGATGAAGATATCTAGGTTAATACTTCAGCACAAGGCAGAAGAAAGCTTATAGTTTTATAATCCATCAAAAATCTCAAAATCAACAACCTGACCCCCCCCCCCCCCCCCCACCACCACCACCACCTGCCTAAAATGGCTCCTAGAGAAAAGTGGGTCAGGTGCTGTGTGACTCTTTTCGTTGTGGAGCGTCACATTTATGTTTTATTATGGTTTAGGCCATGTAAAAGAACCTAAAGCAACAAGAGGTTGGTACAGTAAAATAGATATATACATGCAGTCTTTCTGAGAAATTGCGAAACTGTTATGTTGCGAATTACAATATAGATGTATAAGTATGTGTGTGTGTGTGTGTGTTCTATATAATATATAACTGTATGTGTGAGCAAGTGTATGTGCATGTATTTCATGCACATGACAAGTATATCATGAAATTTGTCAACGGATACTAGAATATTATGTTATGTATGTATCACTTGGGAGTTGTCAATGCTTCAATGTTTACTGCAAGTGCCATTGTGTGGGATACTGAGCTTTGTTTGGTATACAAGTGTGCTTTATATATATATATATATATATATATATATATATATATATATATATATATATATATATATATATATATATATATGAGATCTAAATCTTGTATGTTATGGATGTTGTATAATGATGTTGTAAATGTTATATATGATTGAGAAAAAAAATAGTGGAGAAAAACGAGTGCAGTTATTACAATTTCTCCTTCATCATAAGATTGCTGTATCAACAATTCAGAAAAAAAAAAATCTACTTTAAGATCAAACCTTTCAAAGAGAGCATTCAAAAACTTCAGTAATGGGTGGTGCTGCTGTCATGGCGACAACACCTCTCCACAGGAGAGCAGCCCGAATTTCATGCAGCGAAATCTGCCATGACTTAAAGTGGTAAGAAATGAAATGAAAGGAGAACCAAGTCTTTGGACTGATATATATGGCTCCTGGTGGGGATTCAAACCTCCCCCCCCCCCACTCTGTGGTACCTAACAGCGAGTCTCTTGTCATGATTTAGAAGTGTGGTCACAGCATTCGCTTTCCCCAAGATAAGGTTAAGCAGCATCGAACGTGGTTACCAGTTGGATATTAACCATTTGCATGCCTTGGCTTCAGCACAGTTCTTCCAGCTGTCAGTGGGGACCTGCCCTCTTTAGGGTCAGGGAAGGTAAAGCAGCGAGGGAGAGGAGATGGGCGCCACCACCCTCAATATGCTGGCCCCTAGAGAAAGCTGAGGTCTCTGACACCTTGTTCCCCTGTGACCACATAGGTTATGGGACACCTTTACCTTTACCTTTTATTGCATCCCAAGAAGTAAATATTCTTGTGGCCTACCATAGAGCTGGTATCAAAAGTTGAAGATATGTACACTTGTACTTTTTGTCATGGGTTTGTGAAAAAATAACTTCTGTAATCAAAGAAAGCCTGTATGGGCTCCTTCCTTTCTACTGATGTAGAGCTGTTTAGCATTGTGTAACTCGTATGAAAAACAGAACATACCTTTCGTGTGCAACGGTGTTGGTGGTGGGTTTGTTTTTGTACTTTTTTAAAAATCTCTTTTGTGGGGGATTGGGGATTTTTTGTACAGTATACTGTCTTTTTTTATAAAAGAAAAAATTGGGGGGGTTACAATATTCAGTTGTTGTTGTTTTTTTAAGAACCTTTTTTAAAAAAAAATTCATTTGGGTAAGAGGTATGGTTGTGATTATTTTTCTTGGTCCAGGTTTTTGTGATGGAAAACTGACTTTTTCATAATATTATTCTGCAACAAACCGTTATCCAACGAAGCAACAAGCAGTATGTTTTTAATCATGTTTTCTACTTCCATCAGAAATACAGCTGAGCTTGGAGTGAATCTTATGTTTGACATTTTGCTTAATTTCACTTTGATTCACATCTTTGACATCTTGTTTTATTTTTCCTGTTAGACATTTCTTACACTTCATTTTGTTTTTTTATACAATGACAAACCTGGTATGCCTTTTTTTTTTTTTTGGGGGGGGGGGGGGTAACAACAACTACAGCAAGAATAACAATCATCATCATCATCATCATCATCATCATCATCATCATCATCATCATCATCATCATTACAACTTTTATGCTGAAGGAATGAATTAGTGCATGGCCAAAATCTTTGGTTAGTTCCAGTGTCAGGTAGTTCCTTTCATGAACTGGGTGCAAGTAAGTTTTAACAGGGATATCCAGACCATTTTTGTCAATCCAGATGCCTGCTTTTGGTGATGATGATGATGATGATGATGATGATGATGATAACATTTATAACATACGATAGATATGGGATAAATTTGTTGCGTTTTGAATAGAAGACTCCCCATCTAAAAAACAACAACAACAAAACAAAAAAAACATATCCACTCCCCCTTCCCCTCCCCTCTCAACATCTCCCCCCCCCCCACAAAAAAAAAAAAAAACCCAAACAAAAACAACCCCAAAACCGCCAAGCAAAAAATCTTCTAAAATGAACACACACACACATGCACACAAGCACGCACGCACACACACACACACACACACACACACACACACACACACACACGCCCTATCATTAGGATTATTTCCAAGTCTTCTGTAAATATTTTATGGTAGGGTTTTATTTGTTTGTTTTTTGTTTTGTTTTTTGTTTGTTTAGTCTAATATCACCAAGTGTGAATAGACTTTAAACTACAACAACTACAACAACAACAACACCCTATCATTCCTCTCCCCTCCCCCTCCCCCCCCCCTCCCAAAGAAAAAAAATATTCAAACCTCCAAAAACAAGCAAACACAAACAAACAAAAATAAACAAATACCTCTACACAGCTGGTCAGTTTCTCTCCCCCCCCCCCCCCCCCCCCCCCCCCCCTACTTTCAGCTGCTGTCCACTCCAGCCCAGCTGGGGCCAGCTGGTGCTAATCATAGCAGGAACTGACCACACATGCACAAGCAGAATGAAGGGGCATGCTAAATTTGGCACACTTGACTGAGTGATGTTTATTTATTTATTCTTTTATATCGAGGATAATGGAATATCCACTCACGTACTTTTTTACATCCAGTCCCTGTGTGTATGCAGTTTTGTAAATGTTCCCACCAGCACATGATGGCCTACTCTTACGAAAAGTGGAACAGGATTTAACGTGTGCGCAAGATGTTCTGCATGCGTTTGCACGCGGGGCCTCGGTTTATAGTCTCATCCGAAGAACTTTTGGGGAGAGTGGAGTTGGCACTGATGTTAACTCCAGGGGGAGAATCCCCTTTAACAGGAATCGAACCCGGGTCGTCAAATTGTGAGCGCAGTATTCTAACCACTAGGCTATCCCATTTTTGTTGAATTTGCATGTTGTGTCTAAAAAAAAAAAAAAGCAGAAGAAAGAATCTAGGTCATTTTATTGCATTCATTTTCTAGTCACTGATCCACCACCATAATGGTGGTCAAACCAAAAACGATTTATTTATGTATCCATATGAAATCTTTCTTCAATGAAATATTTGGCAAAACAAAATAAAACAAATTGAACTGACCCTTTCGTTGGCTCAGCTGTAAATGGCATGTTATAATACACACACATGCATGCATGCACACAGTCACACACCCACCCACGCACACATACATGCACATGCATGCATGCACACACACACACACGCATGTGCATGCACATTCACACACACACACACATTCACACCATGGTTGACAGACTACTCCCCAAATACGATATTAACTACACTCTTTGTTTGAAAAAAAACCCATTAAAGTTATACATAAGCCGTTATTACTGAATAAACCTTGTTGTAATAGAATGTAACTGCTCCGTTTTGGAGAGAATAAAAACCTCATACACACATGCACTTCTGCGCACACACATATGTGTGTGTGTGCATGCGCATGAATGCGTGTGTGTGTGTGACACAATATTTTTTGTCTCTTCTTTTATTGAAAATGTTTCTTCAAGTTTATTTGAAAGTACTATTTTTACAAAATGTCTTTGGTATGATTGCGTTGCAAAGAAAAAAGTCAGAATAATAATCTTTTATTAATTAACAGGACAGAGGGGGAGGGGATACCATTGTAGCTTTTGTTTTTGAAAAAGCACATGTTATGATGGCATTGTTGACAAAACTGTTCACAATATTTTGTCTGATGACAATTGAACATGTCTTTCATTTATTTAGCATGCTATAAAATATTTGATCATACTATAAATTTGTGGCTGGTTAATGTTATATGATTGCTTGCAAGGGTGTGTATGAATGCTTTTCTGAATATACATTTTTAGTCTGAATCAATATATAACTGGTTTTTGTGATAGTTTTTGTCGATCAACATTTTTTTTTTTTAATCGAGGACAATGGAATAAGCTCTCATTTGCTTTTTTACATCCAGTTCTGTGTGTATGCAGTTTAGTAAATTTGTCATCTGTTCCCATTGGCACACAGTGGCCTACTCTTTCGAAAAGTGGAACAGGATTTAAGGTGTGAGCAAGATGTTCTGCGTGTGTGCGCACACAGGGCCTCGGTTAATAGTCTCATGGGAAGAGTGGAGTCTGCACTGATGTTAACTTCAGGGGAAAATATCCCCTTGAATGGGATTCAAACCCGGGTCATCAGATTGTGAGCTCACTGTTTTAACCACTAGGCTATCCTGTCCCCCTGTTTTCTGTGGCCAGGAGTGATGGACTTAAATAATACAATAAATAATAAAATTGATATGCGGAAATCTCACCATTAACTGTGAACTTTGTGGAGGAACGAAAGAAAAGCCCAATATTAAACTTAAAAAAAACCCCAGTTACACTGAATAATACATTCAAGCGAACTTTGATTTGCAGTTAGACCTGTAAAAAAGCATTCTTTGTAAGCTTGCATATTTGAATCTGAGTTTGTACATAGTATGCATGTTACCTACTGTCTATCTTCAATGTAATTATGATGTGGGTGTAGGTATTTGTGTGTGTAGGTATGTGTGTGTGTGTGTACATGCATGTCTGCGCGCCTGCGTATGTGTGTATGTGTGTGTGCATGCTTGTGTGTGTGTGTGTGTGTGCATGTGCGTGTGTGTGCATGTATGTGTGGTGTAACCGCAGGTATGTTGCTAAAAACTAAGTAGTGAATAGAACCAGCCACTGTGGCGCAGTGGTTAGTGCCTTAGATTTTGGACTGGAAGGTCGTGGGTTCGAATCCCATAAAAGTCATTGGGAATTTTTGGACTCCAGCTGGCTCTTACCCAGAGTGAATGTGCTGTGGGCTTAGTGGGAAGACTGGGACCAGATTACAGCCCTGTCAAGTAGTCTCCAACCATATGCACTTCCACAGCAGCAACATTGTCATCCTTATCATTGATTATCATGCAAAAAAAAAAAAGCCTCTGATTGGGTGGTCCCAGTTACTCTGGTCTCATAGTGACCTCAGATTCGATTTTCCCACACACTTCTGTGCCTGTGGTGAGTTTGTGTACCCTTTGGGGCTGGAAATTCACGGGGAACGGTCGTTGGAGGAACGTTGTGGTGGTTGCCACCTCGAGTGGGCAACTCACTCAGTCTGGCTCAACAACTGAGCTAATACCGTCGTTAGTAGGGGGTTTAGTAGGTGGTGTCCTGCGTATGTTAGCTCAGAACAGACACCACTGAAGACCACCAAAGTGATCCAGCAGAAGTGCAGGGCCCCTATGCCTGGTGGCCCCACGGCAGCCTGGTATTGATGGATCCTTGTGGACTTCCGACCCTGGGGATGCGACATAAGGAATCAGGGTATGCCTGTGGTGGGAAGATTGAGATGAGCGGTGTGGGAACAGCAGAAGCGGGACGTTACAGAAGATGAGGCAGCCAAAATATGCATTGTGTGGACAAACAAAAAGAAAAATCCAGCAGAAGCAAACCAAGAACATAAACTTTGCTGTTGGGTTTCTCTGTTTGTTTGTTTACAAATGGTCACAGCTTCAAAGCACTTTGACCCTTTAGACTTCATTAAAAAAAAAAAAGTCAAATTTTTAAGTGGACGGGATAGCTCAGTGGTCAGGGCACTCGCTTTCCGCAAGGTAAGGTTAAGCAGCATCGAGCGTGGTTACCAGTTGGATGTGTGACCGTTTGCGTGCCTTGGCTTCAGTACAGTTCCCCCAGCTGTAAAAGGGTACCTGCCCTCTTGAGGGTCAGGGAAGGTAAAGCAGCGAGGGAGAGGAGATGGGCGCCGCCCTCAACATGCTGGCCCCTAGAGAAGCTGAGGTCTCTAGACATCTCGCTCCCCTAGCCTACGACCACATAGGTTATGGCAAAACCTTTACCTTTTTACCTTTTATCACATTTAACAGTTGGAGAAATCTTTACACAACCAACCCAGGGAAAAGAATGATGTCTACCCCCCTAAACGTACCAGGCATGCTGAGATTTGAACCATACACTCCACAGGGGCTGCTACGTCGGTGAGTTAGCGTCAGCTGTCATCTCATAATCATGCCGGAATCGAAGGCGCTGGGCCCTGACTTGTCAGGCACCTAACGGCAGCGCCATGCATTTTCACTCACATGAGAGACAAACACACACACACACACACACACACACACACACACACACACACACACACACACACATCTTGCATTCATGTTAAAACCCTGTCCTCTTCTCGGAAGAGTAGGCCATTGTGTGCCGGTGGGAACGGATGACAAAATTGCATACACACGAGGACTAGATGTCAAAAAAAGCACATGAATGCTTATTCCATTATCCTCGAAATAAAAGAACACACACACACACACACACACACACACGCGCACACACACACACACACACACACACACACACACACACACTCACACTCACTCCATACCATCTGTTGGGAAGAAATTGGCCTTCAGACCGCAGCCATCCCACGTGGGGATGCTGGGGTAAAAAGGTAAAGGTGTCCCATAACCTGTGTGGTCGTAGGGGAGCGAGGCGTCAGAGACCTCAGCTTCTCTAGGGGCCAGCATGTTGAGGGCGGCGCCCATCTCCTCTCCCTTGCTGCTTCACCTTCCCTGACCCTGACATCACCTGCTGAGTGAAGAAGCCAGTACCATCCAAGTCCAGATAAACCCATTCCTTCCTGTCCTCATCTTTATATGGTGCCAGGTAACTGGCATCTTCAGAACACCTATCCTCATCAGAGTCATCAAGACAATCTGAATACTGGTTACAACGCTGACTTGGCATGAAGCATGTTCACAGAAGGACTCATCACTTCCATCTGGACAATCCTGTCTGAAGTCACAGAGGAAGACATGATGCACTGTTGAGACATCATCATCACACCTGAACATCAGATCAGAATACTGAAATCTTTCAGGAACAAATAGACCAATGGGCTGTGTGCCACTGGCATTTTTGGAGTTTAAATGTGTTGCTTTAACCCAGTTGACATCACATGATAAAAACATGTGTGATGTGACTGTCCTGACAGACAGCCAGAGACTGGTGTGTGTGTGTGAGAAAGACTGGGTGGCTGTGAGGAAAGCAAAGAGATGCCCAGAGAAGAGACGCCATCTTTCAGTACTTTTACCACACACAATTCCTAATGGAAATAATGTCCAAAATGCGAATACGATAGATTCCAAAAATCAAATATGGAACCTCTCTCCCAGGTTGGTATTCCCCCTCCACAAGGGCATGGTTCAGGTTGTAGATCAAGGCGTTGTCAAACCATCTCCCAAACCTGCTGTAGATAAACCCTACAGACTGCCAACCAGACAGGCTACCCACATTCACTCTGAAATCAAACTCGTTCTTCAACAGACACAGCAGATCTTCAAGCTCCTTCCTGGTTTTGACTGAAGCTGGCCTTGCCTGCAGTCCATGACACTCCACTTGGGAGTATGATATCGGGTTTTCTTTTTTCCATCCAGACACGCTGAAAACACTTGTTGTGTGACACTACCAGCCCCTTATTATCGTGTATAAGAATAAACAGCCAACTATCAGAGTTTTTTTGAATGTCCAATAGGAATCAGGCAAGGTTGCTTTCTGAGTCCTACGTTGTTTTCAGTATTCATCGACCAGCTAGCTAATGATATCAATGAAAAAGGAAGGCACAGAGTCCAGTTATTACCAAACATCATGGATATCTTTGTTCTGATGTTTGCAGGTGATGTTGCACTGTTTTCAACAATCCCAGGAGGTTTACAAAATCAATTAAATATTTTAAAAGACTGGTGTAATGATTTACAACTGAGTGTCAACATCAATAAAACAAAGGTGATGGTCTTTAAGAAAGGGGGATTTCTTTCAAAACAGGAACAATGGTATTAGGTTAGAAGTCGTGATTCAGTATTGGTATTTAGGGATCAATTTTACAACAAAGATTAGCTGTAAATTGGGTATATATCATTTTGTCACTAAGGGAAGGAAGGCAGTGATTCAGTTAAATTTAATAAAGTCTTTCATAGATGTAAAGAGATGAACGTTCGTACTTTTTTTTCTTTTTTTTTCTCTCTCTCAAGATTTTCGATATTAAGATTCAGCCAATTCTATTGTACTCATCAGAAATAGGGGGAACAAACACACTAGAACACATCGAGCAAAGAGATTTTTTGGAGTACCCATAAGGACACCCAATAAGATGGTATACAGTGATTTAGGAAGATATCCGCTTTATGTCAATTCCTGTATAAGAGCCATTAGGTACTGGTTAAAACTACTGCAATTAGATCAAAATAGAATATCATATAATGCTTACTGCATACAGCTAGAGTTAGATAGAAATGGGAAATATTGCTGGATTTCAAAAATGAGAGAAATTTTGTGTGAAACAGGTTTTAACATTGTTTGGATGCAACAAAGTGTGGGGGATGTAAAAGCTTTCTTAGGTATGTTTAAACAAAGATTAGTGGATCTGTTCATTCAAGAATGGGATGGGACTATAAGAGATAAAGAGAGGTAGGCTATGACAATTACAGATAGTTTAAAAGTATTTTTGAAAAAGAGTAATATATAAACTGTACTGATGTCTACTGCATTCGAGTAGCAATTACACAAGCAATATGTAACGTTTTACCTCTTAATAATAATGTATATAGATATAGTGAGAATGCTCCATAAAAAATGTGTCCTTTTTGTAAAACAATAGTTGAAAATGAAGCCCACTTTCTCATGGAATGTTGCATGTAGGCTACACAGACTTGAGAGTAAAGTTCTTAAGCAAGTTCCTCAACGTGCTATTACCAGATCTGCTCAAAGCAACAAATGGTGAGTACAGGCACAGTTTGTCTTGATATGTTTTTCATTCCATCAACAAAGGAAGTCATTTCTACTTCAAGCTGTATATTGAAATATTGTTAAGGCTTGATTTACACTTGATATGCATGATTTCCCCAATTTTTATTAGAAATCATCTTCTTTTTGTGATTTGGCTATGCTTAATATAGGGGTGTTGACAATGTATTTTGAAAGTCTTTGTGTTTTTTTTCTACTTTGATCAGTCAAAATATGTGCTTTTTGTGCATTTGCTTTATCAATAATATGAATGAACCCATTGTTCCATCCTAAGCCCCAAGAAATTTATTGTGGTCCAGGGCCAATGTACATTAAATCATTTCAAAGATCAGAGTTAGTTCTCTCTCTCTCTCTCTCTCTCTCTCTCTCTCTCTCTCTCTCTCTCTCTCTCTCTCTCTCTCTCTCTCTCTCTGTGCCCATTTTGAATAATGAATATTGAAAATGAAGCCCACTTTCTATTGAAATGTTACATGCACACAAGCTTGAGACAAAAGTTTTTAAGCAAGTGTATCAATGTACCATTGTGAGATCTGCTCGAAATAACAAATGATGAGTACAAGCATAGTTTGTATAGATATGTTTTTCATTCTATTAACAAAAGGAAAATAATGTTGACCCAAGTCCTTTCTTGACTAACTGTTACAGTCAGATACGTATTCAATATGCATGACATCATTAGACATCATTTTTGTTCTTCTATGGATGGGTCGTGGTTGATTTCAGGTTATAATAATGAAATGGAATAATTGTGTTTACTCTCTTTAATAGTTCATAATAGTTACTCGTTTATGCATTTGCTTTGCCAATGATATGAATAAATCCATTGCCGAATCCCAAGCCCAACAAATGTATTGTGGTCCAAGGCCAATGTAGCCTACATTAAATCATTTCTGTGTTCACTCTCTCTTTAAAGGAATTGTTTTTTTTTTTTTAATCTAGATTTAATCCTTGATATGGGCGGGGACTGGATGTAAAAAAGCACGCGAGTGCTTATTCATTATCCTCGAATAAACGAATTTAATTTGATTTGATTTGATCTCTCTCTGTCCGTCTGTCTGGGTTGGAGGGCATAGGGTCATTTGCCCTTGATAACACAGCAGGTGAAGATTTCAGCTCTGTGTTCATTATTCATTTTAAAGTACTTAATTAATATAATGTCATTAATTTGCGGTGTTCTGCATCGATTTGAGTCAGTGTTTTGGACTTTCAACGAGTGTAGTTCTCATACTGTGTCGTTTCAACAGTGTAGTTCTCATACTGTGTCGTGTTTTTTTTTCCGACAAAAATGTTAAAATCTAGTATCATGTCAACGAGCTGGCCAGCCATTTTAGCGGCCTCTGCCACCTCTCAGAGCTTCCAGTTTGACTATGTAGTTTTAGTGGTATATATATATATATATATATATATATATATATATATATATATTATATATATATATATATATATATATTCGATAAGAACGCTGTCTCTTTGTTCAAATAAACTTTATTCAAACAATGACCACGGTTCTGTAACCAAAGAAAAGAAAAGAGAAACTGTTGACTAGCAGCATTTGGCAACACGGAACAGAGTTGACATTCAAATATCAAGTCAAACATAAAAGAATAAAGGTACAAGCATCAAAAGAGGCTTGGGATTACACCTGACTAACACTACCATTAAGGGTTATGAAATAGTAGGTTACATGAAGCAAAACTTACAGATAAATGAGATGAGATGACCATGTGTACATTTAGGCGGCCGTTGTGGATTCAGAGTTTGGCAGAGTAATGTCCCTTGACTAGAGCTGTCTATTTACAAGGATAGGTCGTAATCCGTTATCTCCCCCCAAGTCTTTTGTCGATTCCACTAAAGACTGAAAATGAGGATGAAAATGATCAGTAATGAGATGGCTTTAGGTAGTAATGTAGTCCTTGAGCCACTTTGGTGCACAAACAGGGCGGTTGGAGCGTCTGGGTTCCTCAGTGGGACTCTCTGGCTGGGCTCCTGATGGGGTGGTGGGGGTGGCGACACTCCGTCCTCCAGTCTGTCGTGCTGCTGAAATACCCTTGTGCTGCCCTTTGATCCGTGGCGTAGTGATGCGTTGTCCACTGGGACTCAGGATTGCTGGTGTGGGCGTGGCTGGGATGCTTTGGCGCACTTCAGTCTTGGGTGGTGGCCGGGGTGTGGCAGGTGATGGGCTCGTGGCGTCTGTGGTGGGTTGGTTAGGGCCTGCACGGATGGGTGGTTGGGAAAGGTGGGTGGGAAAGGTGGGTGTTAGAGGGGGAGTCGCGTTACCTGGGGTCCCATGGTTCGTTGGTGGTGGGGTGGCAAGACTGGGGGCAGTGGATTGAGTGGGCACATTGGACGCGGGCATGTCCATTGTGATGGTTTTCGTGGGAGGGGGAACGATGACAGGAGAGTATTGCCTGAGAAATTTGCGGTTGCGCAGGGTGACTCTTCCTGAGCCATCCACTTTCACCACATACTGGTCGAATTGGCGAACTTCGATCACCGTCCCGGTCTTGTCCCATTTCAGTGGGTGGGGTCCGACTTGATTCTGGATGCGGACGTAGTCTCCCACTCTGAGGGGTGGTAGTCGTTTTGTCCGGACGGACCATCGCTCCCAGTTTTGCATGTGACGATTGCGGAGGGCAGACTCCCGTGCAGCTAGTGTTTCGCGCCATGTGCGGTGTGGCTGGTAACGTCCTGGAAGAATGGGGATGAAATCCCTGATTGGGTGGCCGAAGATACACATGGCGGGGGACAGTTTGGTGTCGCGGTCAGGAGTGTTTCTGTACTGCAGCATGGCCCTCTGAAAAGCATCTGTGTCAAGGTCGCCATTGGGGGCGGTGTTGTCCATGATGAGTCGCTTGACGGTTTTGACGCCCACCTCCGCTCGACAGTTGCTATGTGGGAAGGCAACTGACGACAGGCGATGGTGTACGCCCCAGTCTTGGAGGAATTGTCGAGCTTGGTTAGAGGTGAACTCTGGCCCGCCATCCGATGCCAGCTCCTCAGGGATTCCGTAAGTCACGAATGCTTGGCGTAGGCATGTCATGAGCCCAGTTCCGCCGGCATGTGATCTTTCGACGATGGGCCAGTTGGAGTATCGGTCGACAAGGACCACATAGTTGGCTCCCTTGTAGTGGAAGAAGTCCGCGCAGATGTATTGGAAGGGATACTCTGGGGTTGATAGTGGTGTGGGGGGGGCACTGGGGTTGGAGGGCGCGATGCGGTTGCAGTGGGTGCAGTTAGTTCTGATGGCGGTGATGTCAGGCGTGATTCCCGGCCAGAATACCGATGCTTCGGCCCTCAGGTTCATGGAGGTGACCCCTTGATGTGCAGCATGGAGTGCAGAGAGGACTTCAGGGCGAAGCGATGGTGGGATGACCACTCGGTCTTTGTAGAGTATGACACCATCGAGTGTGAATAGGTCATCGCGGAATTGGAAAAATTCCTGCAGGGATGGGGGGAGGTCTCGACGGCTGTCTGGGAAGCCATCGTCAATGATGGACAACAGCAGGAACATGTTCTCATCGCTGGATGTGGCAAGTCGCACGCGGTCCCAGGTGACAGCTTGGATGGGGGTGGAGTGCAGTATGAAGGCTGAAAATGAGTGATCATCAACCGATTCCATGGGTGGGGCTGGGGATCGTATGCCTTCAAGGGAGTCTGGGAATAGGCATGAGGGAGATTGGAGTGAGGCCACATCATCCTTGAGGGGCAGTTTCACAGGGTCTCCGGTTGGGTGCCGGGAGATGGTGTCAGCTGCACGATGTTTTATGCCAGGGATGTGGACCATGCGGAACCTGTATTGCAGGGTTTTTTCTTTCAGGTTCCGTAGTCGTGGGTTAGGGATGTCTTCGAGCGACCGGTCTCCAAATAGTTTGAGGAGAGGCTTGTGGTCGACGGCGATCGTCAGGTCCTGACAGCCAAGGACAAAGTACCTGGCTTTGTTGAGGGCATCTGCGACAGCTAATGCTTCTCCCTCCACAGGTGCGTAGCGGGACTCTGCTGCATGAGTGAAGCGGCTTCCGACGAGGGTGACTTTCCATCCCGTGTGGCAGCAGAATGGGTCTTTTGTGGGGCAGGTGCAGTGTTTTTGGAGTAGCCAGAATCCGATGCCTGTTTGGGACCAGTCAGTTGCAAGGCATGTTGGTCGTCGTGCGTCAAAGATCTGGACGCCTTTCTCTATTTCTGTGATGATGATGTTCTTTGATTCTTCAAAAACGGAGTTCATGTGGTCGTCCCATTTGAAGGGCGTGCCTGGTTTCAGTAGCTCGCGGAATGGCAGCATTTTGTCGGCCATGCTGAATGCGAAGGCTACTTGGTTGACGAGTCCGAACCATGATCGGATGTCGGTGATGTTGGTTGGGGTTGGGAAGTCGCGGATGGCTTGGGAGTGTTTCTTGCTGGGCAGGACCCTGTCGGAGGTGATTTCAAACCCAGCGAATTCTACTGTGTCACTGCCGAAGACGAACTTCTCTGGATTGAGTGTAATGCCATGGCGGCCACAAATGTCGAGCCACTGAACTGTCTGATGGAAGCTCTCTTCCAGGGTGTCTGCCCAGAGTAGGGTATCATCAACGCACTTGGTCTTGTTGGGGATTTCGGCGACAATTTCATCGTATCGCCTGGTGTATCCGTCGCCAGACGCGATGTAACCTTGGGGGGTCGTTTTGTAACGGTATCTACCCCAAGGTGTGATGAAGGTTGTCAGGTGGCGGTCCTCTGCGCGAATGGGGACGCTGTGGTAGCCGTTCCATGCATCAAGGACGGTCTTCTTCTTGCCGTGTGGGACAGATCTCGCCTGGTGGAAAGGGGAGGGCGTGTGGTGTGTCTCCCTTTTGGCGTGGGCGTTGAGGGGTTGGAAGTCGACCGTCCGTCGTGGCTTCCCATTCTTCTTTGCGCAGATCACCATGCGGTGACACCATGTGACAGGTTCGCCGATGGGTACGGGCTCGAGGACACCCAGACGGACGTCTTGGTCAAGGCTTGCCTTTACCTCTTGTTGCCAATGGAGTGGTACGGGTATGGGTGTGTGGTGGGCCACGGGTTTGGCTGTGGGGTCAATCATCAGCTCAAGCGGGGGACCCTCCATAAGAGGAAGGGGCTGGTGGTCGCACGTGTTGAAGGTGCTGGACTTGTAGTAGTCCAGAAGGTACTGCTGCAGCTTTTCCCTGTTGTCCTCTGTCGCAGGGAATGGTGGGCGTTGAGGTGGAGGTGGGGGGTGTTGACGTCGCGGGCAGTCACATGGGCTGGTTGGGCTGGATTCAGGGGGGCCGGTCTCATGTTGTACTGTGGCGTCGCAGAGGGTGGCTGTCACACCGATCCTGGGGAAATCTTTGGGGATGATGCGGAGGTCCACGCAAGCCCCTCTGCTGAGGAAGAATTTCTCAGAGCAGTCGGTGATGTATACCATTTGCCTTGTTTCAAAGGCTCTGCCGTTCTTGTCTTTGGCGGTGATGTGCAGCATGGTGGCGCCAAGGATGTTGATGTCCTTATTGTCGGCGGCGTGCATCCGCATTGTTACAGGGATCAGGTCAGATGGTGTGAGGCCCAGTCTGTGCAGGACAATTATGCCGGCGAGGCAGCTCTGGCATCCCGTGTCAGCCATGGCAGATTGGTGGACTGACTTTGATGGGGTGCGCAGGGTGAACCCCAGTGCCTGATAGTCCCTGTGTGAGGCCTGGATCAAGAGGTTCACAAAGGGCTGGGGCTGAGAGCTTCTCTTCATCCACATCTGTGACATATTGTTGAACAGGTGGTGGTCGACAGAGATGGATCTGTTTGCTCTACCACGGGAAGATGAGGTCACCGTACAGAGTTTGTCAAATACGGCTCCTTCGTAGTCTTCCGCGGCGGGTTTAGGTTGGCGCTTCATTGGCTTGTCTTTGCTGCGACAGACAGATTCGTAGTGGTGGTCTCTGTTGCACAGCTGACATTTGTGGCCGTACGCCGGGCAGTCAGTTCTGCGGGCCCGGGCTGGAGAGCGTGCGCCGTGGCCTGTCTTTCCGCAATATGTGCAGGGGTCTTTCTTGTCGACGTGTAGGGCAAGGCGCTTATTCTTCTGATATTTGCTGCTTGTGGCGTTGACTATGTCCGATGCAGCATCAGTCATGTGAGTGTCCAGCAGGCGGGAGGCTGATCGTTTGCCGGCTTCTTTGGCTTCCACGAACTGGAGGACATCTTCCGGGCCCATATCTTGATTCGTGTGGCTGAGGAGGTCCAGTTGGATGTCAGGGTCAGCTATACCGCGGATAAGGGCATCACGTAAGATGGCATCAGTGTAGTTGACGTCTTTGCCACAAGCGTCGGAGGGGCACTTGATGGTGAAGTTGCAGACTCCGGCTTGGCCAGCGAGACGGGCCCCAAATGCACGTATGGGTTCATCGCGGTCTTGGCGCATGTTGTGTAGCGCGACTCTGGCTACCATCGTGTTTTCTTGGCGTACGGCTAGTTTCCTGATGGCGGCAAGGATCTCATCTTCGGTTTTGTTCGTGAGGCTACCACCCGCTGAACGAGTGAGGTCCTTGCGTAGTGGCTCGTCACAACACTCCAGGAGTTGTAGAGCTTTGTCGCGGCCGGTCACCTTTGTGGCTCCGACGTAGTCGGACCACCTGGACAGAAAGTATTCCCATTCCTCGCTGGTGCCAGCAGCGGAGATGACTGGGCGTTTAACTCTGTCGACCTTCGCTGCTGCTGTGGCTCCCTGGGTGTGGGTAGTGGTGTGAGCAGTGATGAGAGCAGCGACGATGGCGGCGTCGAGGTCTGGTGTCACGTAGTCACAGCCAGGAATCGGGCAGGCAACAGCAGGCATGGTGATGTGGGTGCTTGGTCACGCTCAACTGACCGTGGTCATCGATAAGAACGCTGTCTCTTTGTTCAAATAAACTTTATTCAAACAATGACCACGGTTCTGTAACCAAAGAAAAGAAAAGAGAAACTGTTGACTAGCAGCATTTGGCAACACGGAACAGAGTTGACATTCAAATATCAAGTCAAACATAAAAGAATAAAGGTACAAGCATCAAAAGAGGCTTGGGATTACACCTGACTAACACTACCATTAAGGGTTATGAAATAGTAGGTTACATGAAGCAAAACTTACAGATAAATGAGATGAGATGACCATGTGTACATTTAGGCGGCCGTTGTGGATTCAGAGTTTGGCAGAGTAATGTCCCTTGACTAGAGCTGTCTATTTACAAGGATAGGTCGTAATCCGTTATATATATATAATATATATATATATATATATATAACGTCAGTTTATAGATCCTTGAGGAATTGTGTTCCATTGGAAGATTTGTCATTGTTGCAGGGTCTTTTTTGTTTGTTTCTTTATCTTTTTCCCTAGTTGGTGGAGAGTCAGCAAAAGTGATACTTCAGATCTGTTGGATCGTAAGTTATGACTTCGTGAATGTTTTCATGTCATACCTTGACTTACTCTACGTCATTTAAGGAAAGAAAGAACAAACCCTCTTCATTCGATACTTCTGGCGTGAATTGTTTCGAGGATGAAGACGTATTTGCTGTGTTATCTTCAGTAACAATTTAGAACTTAATCTTCATTAATTACTCTGTTTACAGTCACCAGTCAGTTGTCAAATAATCTGCCAAATGAAATAATACACAATCAACTCTCCCACTGGCGACTGTAATGTATACAGGTATAAAACTGATGAAAATACCAATTTTGTGATCAATTACAGTCCAAGTTGCTGGGGATTCACGACTGACCTAGCTGCTTCTGAGATTTCCTCTTTATTTGTCAAATTTATGGAGAACTACCAACTATATTCCAACTTTTAGAAGTATTGAAAAAAAAGCCCAAATTCTGCGGAAGACTGGCAAACTGATGCCTGTATCCCTCGACATCCATAGAGACGCTGTAAACAAAGATGGCCGCAAGTGGTGGTTCAGCCAATCAGAATCGTAGCTCTCGTGGAACATAAGGCTGCACTCCACAGTCAGTAGAAGCAAAAGGATCGTTATAAAGGGGTAGTAAAACAGTTGATTTTGTGAATCAATTATGATTTTTCTAGGCCATCTCTGTCAGAGTGTTTCCTCTGTTCCTACTAGTACTGAATGATCCACCCTTGAAGAGGGCAGAATGGGTTTTTAAGTGAGCACACAGGGTGTCCTGCATTCATCAATTGTAATCTTATTTTGTTTTTTTTGTTTTTTTTAAAAAAGATTTCCCTATCAAGTTAGATTTTCCAATCTAATTGGGAAAGGCAAGGCTGGGAATCAAACCAGAACCTCGATGTCTGGCAGGCAAACGTCTCTAGCTGTCATGCCGCCTTCCCCCTTGATGAATGATTGCACATTTCTACATTTGGATGTTGTGATTTAAAATGACAGCATTTACATAGTGCAAAACTCTTGGGGGAAACCCCCCTTCAAGTGAGCATCTTAGAGGTATTTCAAACAAGCCTGTTCAAAATGTCTGCATACCAATTTTATTGTTGATGTCTAGATCTGGTTTTTTTTTTTTGCCTATTCCTTTGGAAAAGGTAGATAAAGGTGTCCCATAACTAATGCAGTGGTAGTGAAACAAGGTATCAAACCTCCAGGGGCCAGCATATTTAGAGCTGTGCCCATCTCCTCTCCCTCGCTGCTTTACCTTCCCTGGCCCTAAATAGGTAGGTATCCTTTGAGAGCTGGGTGAACTGGGAAACTGTACTGAAGTCTCGGCACACAGTCATGCAACCACTTGCTAACCACGCTGAATGTTGCTTTATTCCATTAGGGAAAAACTAGTGCTCTGGCCGAGCTATATCGTCCTTTTCGCTTTCAGTACTGTCCCCCAGCTGTCACTGACTACATGCCTGCTTAAGGAGTGCTCTGGTCACCAAGCTATATTGTCCTTATGCTTTCAGTACAGTCCCCCAGCTGGCACTGACTACCTGCCTGCTTAAGGAGCAAGGAAGAGATGGGCACCACCCTTAATGGCTGGTCCTGGAAGAGCCCAGGTCTCCGGCACCTCACTGACCAATGACCACAAAGGTAATGGGACACCTTTACCTTAATTGATATTCCTTTGGACGAGACAGAGGTTATGTGTGCAAACACAACATTATTTATGTATTTATTTATTCCACTTTGTGTTAGAGCAGATCTCTCTGCATGAATTTGGGCTGCTCTCCCCAAGAAGAGCACTTGCTAAAAGTGCAGCGCCTACCCTTTTCTTGTTTTTCCTGTCTGCAACTGCATTTGTTTCCCTATTTGAGTGGCTTTTTTCAACAGAATTTTGCCAGGGTCATCCCTATTGTTGTGGTTTCTTTTGAGAATGCTACATAATGATGTGCAACACATGGGACCTCCAAATATCACCTCATCTGAAAGACTAGCACCCAGACCACCACTCACGATCTAATAGATGGGGGAAAGCTTAGGGCCCAAACGGGATTTGAACCACAGCACACTGTAACCTGCACTTTTTGCTTTCTAGACAGGCACGTTACGTCTAGACCACCAAACCACATGTTAAAAAGCCATTCTGCCAATCAGAAGGGTAGGCCATTTATGCCGTTAATAGCAGGTAACAAAATTGTTTGTGTACAGGTGTGATCAGATGCCTCATCCTGCGAAGTACTGATCGACATCTAGATGTCCATCACTTAATTTGAAATGCCTAGGTATAAGATCCAAAATAGTTGGTCATTATTTTTATTTCACATGTCTGTATATACTTGAAGACTGTATTAAAATGTTTATAATCAATATGTATATGTCCAAATGCACAAGCATATTTTTTTTTAATTCATAGGTTATGTCTCTTTGTTATCATTTTGTGGTCTGAATTTCGAGGGTCCAATTAATCTTTATGTAGAAACTTGTATTCAAGGTTTTGTTCTCTCGTACACTTTGAGTCATTACTTGGGTATCAGTGACGATTGATATCTGGATTGATATCTGTATCTATCGGTAATTACAGGTGTAATGATCGTGTTTTCAAGTTCTGCATTTACATGTGTTTTACACGATGATTGACCAAATACTTTTGATACTTGTACGCCGTATTTTAGGTGTACACTTGCTTTTATATCTATATTTATTTGTATTTCAAATGGCTGCTGTATTTAAGAAGCCTGTATTCATCTGCATTCCTTTTTCACATTTATACTCGATTTTGTAAATGCGTAGGTATGTCTATGTTAATGTGCATGTATTTTGGATGGCTGTATTTATTTGTATGCCTATTTCACATTTATACTTTTAGATTCTTAATCTTTATTTATGTATCTATATGTAGGTATTTTGGATGGCTATATTCAGATGTCTGTATTATGAATATCTGTTATCAGATGTCTCTACTTTAGAAGCTTATACTTCAATGTTTCTTCTTTTATATATATATATATATATTTCACAGATGATGGAATGAGCACTGGTGTGCTTTTTACATTCAGTCCCTGTGTGCATTTTGTCCTCTGATCCCAGGGGGAAAACAGCCCAAATTTCCTGCATAGAATTTTGCCATGACCAAATGTGGTGGGCAAGAAAATACCAATAACACATTTTTTTAACAAAATCCCTCACACATGCACTGCCCTACCACTCTTCAAGCAGGGCAGGGCAGGGCAGGGCAGGGCAGGGCAGGGCAGGGCAGGGCAGCCTAGGGTGAATGAAGTGAAGAGAGTTCAGACTGTGTGTGATCTGACTGCAGGTTACAGCCAACACGGAGAGGAGATACTTGTTGCTGGGGATTTTTCCTCTGGAGTTAACTTCAGTGCCGACTCCACTCCCCAAAAGTCTTTAGGATGAGACTACACATCAGAGTCCTGTGTACAAAAACATGCAGAACACTTTGCGCCTACATTATAACCTGTTCCGTCTTTTGGAAGAGTAGGCCATTGTGTGCTGCACACCAACTCATTCTAACACTTTTAGTTCGGCTGTGGGAGAGAAAAGAAGGCAGAGGCCGAAAAACTAATCAAACCAGCATCACTTTTTACCTCCACTCATCCCCCAGTGTCAGAGTCAAAACCCACCTTGCACCATAGTCAACATTTGCAACGCGAGAATAGCTAAACGTCTCTCTTAGTCCCAGTCAAACAGCGCTATTTTTGCACCAAGGTCTATAAGTTCTTACAGAGTAGCCTACCAGACTTACAGGCCTAAAGGCACATAGCCCCGCGTGGAACGGCCTGATTTCAGGGGGATGTGATATAACACAGATGTCTACCATATGTGGCCGTCTACTAAATAGCCTATCTGTAGGTCTAAAGGTC
>JASPKP010001857.1:0-2500 GCA_030674155.1 Stramonita haemastoma | reverse complement strand
GGCTACACACACACACACACACAACACACACACACACACACACACACACACACACACACACACACACACACACACACACACACACACACACAACACGCAACTCACTCACGCATGCACGCACGCACGTACCTGCACATACAAATCAAACACACACACACATACACACACACACACACACACACACACACACACACACACACACACCACACACACACACACACACACACAAGCATACTACCAAGCAACCCATAGCCTAACACTACCCATACAACAACATAGCACATCTGTCGGTTATTTGTCTACATACACCCCGTGTCCAACTTAAAAACTTTGGACAATAGAACTGATAACAAATACACGAAAAATCAAACCATATAAAATGTCAGTGCATTGCACATTAACGCATCACATATCACACATCACCAAGACATCACCAAGACATCACCAAACATCACCATCACATCACACGTTATTGTTTCAAAACGTGAAAGCAGACTAGAATGAAGGACACGTGTACCGTAAAGCACCAAAGTACCCCCACCCCCTCAATGTGACCATATATATATATATATATATATATAATATATATATATATATATATTATATATATATATATATATATATATATTATATATATATATATATTATATATATATATTAAAGACCTAGTAAAGACCCCCTGAAGAAGAAGTTGCTGCTTCGAAAATTTGGGGAAAAGATCACTAAGAGTTCTCTCTCTCTCTCTCTCTCTCTCTCTCTCTCTCTCTCTCTCTCTCTCTCTCTCTCCTCTCTCTCTCTCTCTCTCTCTCTCTCTCTCTTCTCTTATTATTATATATATATATATATATATATATATATATATATGAATTAAATTTTTGTGAATATAAATATACATAAATACAGATAACTATTTCATTTTATTCTATTATTTTATATCGATATAATATATATATATATATATATATATATATATATATATATATATATATATATTATATATATATATATATATATATATATAATTTATGGTGCCAAAAAAAATAAAGGAGTAAATGAATGAATAAACACAACTAAGATTTTTTTAGAAAACAACATAAAACGCGTTGTTTTGAGTTAATTGCTCCAACTTACAGCTTCTTCATTTTTCTATTTTTTTACACTCAATAATCACTTTCTGTTTTAATGTTGCTGGTCAGCTTTGCCTGTCACGCTACTTTGGGGTTTTTTTGTTGATTTTTTTTTTTTTGGTGTGGGGGGGTGTTGGTCATCAGTTGCCAATCATTTACACCAAGTTTCCTGCATTCTGTCGTTAAGGTCAAGGTCATGTTGGGGGAGGGGAGGTAACCCTAACGACATGGGGGAGGGGGGAACAGCCTTGTGAGGAGATAAATCAATTTACGGCCACCCATTTTCTTTGATCTTCAGATTTGATCAATAAATCGACAAATAATATCATTACACAAACCAGATTTGTGTTAAGGATGCTTCTTCCTTCAGCGACCAGCCACGTACAGAAGATAATCCAGTAGATTTATATAAAAAAAAAACACCTAACCATCGTTACGTAATATTTATTTATTTACTTATTTATCTATTTATATCGAGGATAACAGAATAAGCAACCATGTGCTTTTTTCATCCGGTCCCCGTGTGTATGCAGTTTTTGTAAATATTGTCATCTGTTTCCACCGGCACACGATGGCCTACTCTTACGAAAAGCGGAACAGGATTTAACGTGTGCGCAAGATGTTCTGCGTGCGTTCGCACACGGGGCCTCGGTTTAAAGTCTCATCCGAAGGACTTTTGGGGAGAGTGGAGTCAGCACTGATGTTAACTCCAGGAGAAAAATTTCCTCGACCGGACTCGAACCCGGGTCGTCAAATTGCCAGCGCAATGTTCTGACCACTAGGCTATCCGTCCCCTTATAAAACTAACAAGCATTCATATCAACTGTTTGGTTGAGTTTTGTTGTTTTTTTGTTGTTGTAAAAGAAAAATAAGTGGGAGGGGCTGGGCTAGTAAAGATACTACATCATTCTACAATGCAAAACACCCCCACCTGAATTCGAATCTCATCTCAAATGAAGGCAGGAGACACCCTCTTCCCTCCCCTCTCCCAATCAATATTCATCAGACAGTGTCAAGTTACCGTGGTGCTATTTTGGACAGGCCGAGAAGACAAACACCCGTACGCAGCAAACGTTTCAAAGCGTAAATAGAAGAACCCAGTGCAGGACAGTTTTTCCCTGGCAAAATTCCCAAGAGAAACTTGTCTGTACTGGCAGCAGGCAAAGACACACAAGAAAACGAAAAGCAAACTAAAAACCAACCAACCTACCAACCAACCAACCAAAGATTCTACAGTGACGAGTTTTTCCTACTGGGTACACTGAGCCTGCCTTTCTAGTAAATTGACTAATCTAAATGCTACACGCATTTAAGACCATAATTTCCACGACGACAAAGACTCATCATCATAACAGCCCTTCAACCATGTACAA
>JASPKP010001856.1:17500-25957 GCA_030674155.1 Stramonita haemastoma | reverse complement strand
AGAGACAGGGGAAAGGGAAAAGGGGAGAGAAGAGAAGAGGAAGAGAGAGAGAGAAGAGAGAGAGAAGAGGGAGAGAGAAGGAAGAGAGAGAGAAAAGAGAGAAGAGGGGAAGAGAGAGAGAGAGACCTTTAACGCTTTAACGCTTTAACAGTTTTTTGTCATTGCCCAACTGGGCCTTTTGACAAGGGAGGTACACAAATATTTTTTTTTGTGAAACGGTAAAAAAAAATGTGAAATTGTGATCAGTACAATTAAGTTTCCCCCCAAAAATCCATTCATTTATAATCAACTAACATTAACATAGGCGTATATACAGTTACCAATCACCGGGTAAATACAAAGAAAAGAAAGGAAAAACCAAACTGAAATGCAAAAACAATTTTCGATTCGACCATCCATTCAAATCACACATGATATCAACCTTTCTGAAGTTGCCTTACTTGAAAATACATTACTCTTTAAAGTGGCTATACCATTGCATATTAAATCAATTGTTGCTGACGTGGCTTTGTCTTAATTTCTGTGCCTCTGCAATAAACTTAGCTACAGCTTTAATTACATGTTCATTTTCAGATGACAAAATAGAAACAATATCTTGAACTTCTGTTGATTGTAGACTTAGAAAATTATGTTTATTACGTAGAGTTTCATATGCCTTACATTGAAACAAAAAATGAATTTCATCATCAATATTATGGCCACATAATGGACATGGTAACTGTATGGATGTCTCAGTTTGAAACCATCTTTTATTAGCATTGAAACCCAATGTTCTTAATCTGAAACGAGCATAATTAAGCCTATGCCACTTATCAGTTATTACTTTTATATATTTTTCTGTCTGAAACACAGATTTAAAGGAAAAGAACCAGCTATATTTACTTTTACTTTCCATATATGAGTGCCAGTTTTGTTTAAAAGAGCAAATAAGCCTGTCTTTAAATTCCGAAAGAAACTGTCGCTCATTTCCTACTTCCTGAGACATCCACACAATCCCAAAGCCATGTTCCGACAAAACTCTTTTAACTTGATAAGCCCAGTTCTCTTTGCCCAGTTCCATCTGAATAATCAACATTTCATATGACTGTCTGCATAAACGTGTTTGTGGAAGTTTCAACAGTTTTAACCAATATTTAATGCATTTCACAAAAGTTCTTATATACAAAGGATATCTTCCTGTCTCTCCATAAAGTACAGTGTTAGATGCATGTATTGGCACGTTTAAAAAACGTTTTATGGCAAATGTGTGCACTTTTTCCATTTGGGTATTTACATATAGTCCCCATATTTCTGAGGCATATGTAATCAACGGTTCTATCTGTGTGTCAAATAATTTCCAAAATAGGGAACAGTCTATCGAATTCAGCTTCCGTAATGTTTTTAGGATTTCTATAACACCTTTTTTACCCTTCCTACAAGATTCTTGCCATGCATAATTTAGACTAAGCCTTGTTGAAAACATCATTCCTAAATATTTATACGTATTTGCTATTTTGACTTCAACATTACCGTAAAACCATTTTTCACTTACTGCTAAATGTCCACCCATTCTAAAAACAATAACATTTGTTTTGTCCATATTCACTGTTAAATCAAAACGATCTGCCTCTTCTTTTAAGACATTTAACTGGTGTTGTAAACCGATAACAGTCTCAGACAAAAGGATAATGTCATCGGCAAAAAGTAATAAAAACACTTCGATTGTTCCCGGAATTATTTGAATGCCGTGTTTTCCTTTTTTTGATAACTCAATAGCTAGTTCATTTATAAAAAATGAAAACATTTGTGGGCTTAAAATGCAACCCTGCTTCACTCCCTTGGGGCATTCAAAGAAATCAGAATATTCATTCCTTGCACGCACGCATGCTAAAACTGACCTATAAATAGCTCTAAGGGCCGTATATAGTTTACCATTCACACCGTTTTTTCTTAGTACATGCCACAATATATTTCTATTTACCGAATCAAAGGCCTTTCTAAAGGGGGGACGATAAAACATGGCGTCTAGGCGGCCGTGCATGTGAGACGCGGCGTAAAACTGTGTGTGCCACAACGTATCAAAGGATTGTTCGGAACTGTCTCTTGTGCTGCAGTTAGTAAGAAACATCAGTGCCTAAATATACCTCAAAATGGTGGACTTAGTGATGTGGAGGGCGGCTATTGGGGTGTTTTCTGCAAAATGTCAGCGTGTGACAGGCGTTTATAAAAAGATGTCCACGACACAGGTGAGCAAAAACACCGACACCGTGACACACCTATCAACAGCTGATGTCGTGGTGGGCTTTGTGTGCTGTGCCATGCTGATTTTTTTGATTAACTGTTTTGTCAGAAATTTAAACAAATTTGTGCCATTTGACTGTGCTTGCCTTGAGTGGCATACTGCAAAAGGAACGGCATGGCAGGAGATGGCAGCTGTGTGTGACAGTGACAGTGGGCCAGCGTGTCAGTCGGAGTTGCACGTGTCTGTGCTTCTCGTGGCCTTTTGCGTGCAGCACGCTGCCTTCTCCCTGCGCAGGCTGTTGCTAAGCGGCGATGTGGAAACAAACCCAGGGCCCAATACGGATGGACAGAAGGACGCAAAAGACAACACAGATACAGCACCGATTACACCAACTGATGTCAGCGATCTGATGAGCACAGTAATGCAGAACATACAACAGCAGTTTTCAGAGCAAACTAGTGTCATCCGGAATGATTTAGGGGAAATTAAAAACGAACTTCTGCAAGTCAAACAACAATGTGAAGAAATAAATCTAAGATGTGACAGGCTGGAAAGAGATCAGAGAGAGTTGACAGGGACAGTCACAGAAATGACAGAAGACATTCATCAGCTGTTTGAAGAAAGAAATGAAGACAGAGAAGAGGTGCAACAACTAAATGATACCATCAGAGATTTGAAGTCAGAAATCGAACAATTAAAAACTGACACAGACAGACTGGAAGACTTCTCCAGAAGAGATAACTTACGCTTGTTTGGCATTCCTCAACAAAGTGCCAGAGAAACCCATGACTCCTGTGCTCAGTCAATCATCAATGTGCTGAATAGTGTGGATATTAACAAGTCTTGGACACTGGACGACATAGCTCGGGCACATCGTACAGGGCAGGCACGAGATGGACAGCCCAGGCCTATGATTGCCAAGTTCAATAGGTGGAGAGACAAAATGAACATTCTGACTGGCAAAGACCTGAGGCAGAAGCTGCAAGACAAAGGTGTCAGGGTGGCCAACGACCTGACCAGAGCCCAGGCGCAGATGGTGGCTGCAGCACGCAGGGAGGGGAAGAGGGCCTACTTCCACAGGGGCAGATGGTGATCGGGCCCAGCCTTCCAGACCCCCGATCCTACGCAGAGGTGGTGGAGAGTGGGGGTGCACAACAGTCCTCCACCCCTGTCCCCTCCTCACAGCCCAGTCAACAAGGGGATTCCCCTTTCCTCACCGGCAGAGGGGCTGTGACGTCAGAGGGACGCACCACGCCTGGCAGCCGACAGACGACCACGAGCGGCAGGCCCCCTTCTCCCTCCTCCGCTCCCTCTGTGGCACGTGCACCACGGGAACAGCGCAGGAGTGACGTCACCGGAGGCAGTGCAGGCGGGCGGTACCATGGCAACCACGGGGCGACTCCGCGGGATGAACGTCACAGCTCAGCAGTTGGCGGGGGTTCCCCTCGCTATGACGTGGCGGGTTCTTCCGGTGGTGACGAGAGTGCTGCACGTGACGGGCCGCTGTCCTACCAGCAGACGGGTATGCGGGATTTCCTGCGTAACCCGCCGCGCAAATCGTCTGCTCGTGGCAAAGTGGCCAGTGACAACAAGAACTGTCGCAGGAGTCAGCGTCCTAGCAGCGTAAGAAAGAGCTAGGACAGGCCCGGCCATCCAAGTCAACTATCATTTTTAAACTATAACGTCGAAAATTTGTACAGTAAATTAAAAGATGTATCCTTTATAAACTATGTCAATAAGTTTGATTTTGTTTGTCTCACAGAAACTTTTCTTGATTCTAGTTTTGACTTCAGTGGTGTTTTTCTTGATTATATTAAGTTTCACGTACCTGCACAAAAACTTTCACATCATGGAAGGAATTCTGGGGGAGTGCTTTTATTAGTAAGAAAGTCTTTAGAAAATTATGTAGCAGAGATTAAAATAGAGTGTGACAACACTATTGCTATTAGAGTAAACAAATGTATTTTCAATTTAGATAAAGATGTTATTTTGATATCATGCTATATTGTGCCAGAAGGTGGCCCTATTTACAATGAAAAACAAATTAAAGATGGTGTTATATTATTAGAGGAAACCTTATTACAGTATTTTCAAAAAGATGATTTTCATTTCATGATTATTGGAGATTTAAATGCCAGGACAGGTCAAGAACAAGCCGACCTTGAGGTGATGTCAAATTTTTTGATTGATGTTGAGTATGATGGTATGAATGATGAACCTTGTGTGCGTGCCTCTAAGGATGACACAATTAATAATTTTGGTAGATCCTTGTTAGATCTATGTTTTATGTTTGACATGGGGATTCTGAATGGTTGTTGTGAAGGGGATAGGGAGGGGGAGTATACCTTTGTGTCTCCTAATGGATGCAGTGTTATTGATTATTTTCTTGTTCCTAGTCAAATATTAACATGCTTTGATTTGTGTATTGGGGATTGTGTTTATTCATGGCACCTCCCTGTTGAAATAACATGGAAAATAGATAATGAATGTATTGATAGTGAAAGTAGAGAACAAGAGAGTGTGGAAAAAATCATATGGTCAGAAGATTTTGTTGATATATATAAACATGAGCTTGATAGTTCAGAATTTCAAGAAAGCATTGAAGCAGCTTCCCAATTATTAAACACAAATATAAATGATAGCTTAGATCAGTTTGTTAAAGCGTTATGTGGGGCTGCTGCATGCATGGTTAGAACAGTTAGAAAAGGTAGAAAAAAATGGAATGACTGGTTTGATGCTGAATGTGAACAAAAGAAACAAGAAGTTAAAAGATTATTAAAAAGATTCCAACGTTGTAAAACAAATGAGGATAAATCAGAAAAAAGACAAATGTATACGACTGCACGAAAAGAATACATTAATTTAAGAAAATCAAAAGAAAGAGACTTTGACGAAAAAAGATTAGAGAAACTTAAAGATTCTTCAAAGGACTCCAAAACATTCTGGTCTGTCATCAGATCTGTTAACCGTAAGTCATTAGTATATAACGATATAACTATTCAACAATGGTATGATCATTTTTTGAAGGTTTTTAATGACTTTAATTGTGCAGAAACACAAGAGAATGTAGATGTGCCAGAAGAAGATGAAATGTTTGAACCATTGTTTAATAATCCTATAACTCAAAATGAAATTATTGATGCCATTAAACATTTAAAAACAGGAAAAAGTGCTGGTCCCGATAAAATAAGTGGAGAAATGCTCAAATATGCAAACTCCACTGTAATTACTTTTCTTGTTCAGTTATTTAACCATTTGTTTGAAAGTGGTGCTTTCCCTTTAGAATGGGCCAAGTCAGTAATAATTCCGATTTTTAAAAAAGGAGATATTAATAATGCCGATAACTATCGCGGAGTAGCTCTCACTAGTATCTTAAGCAAACTTTATACTTACGTTTTGAATAAGAGATTAACTCAATGGGCAGATAATGAAGAAAAATTAATTGAAGAGCAAGCGGGCTTTAGAGCAAAGTACAGTACTGTAGATCATATATTTACTCTTTATTCTCTTGTTCAAAAACATTTGCTTTCCAATAAAAAATTATACGTAGCTTTTGTGGACTTTAGAGAGAGAGAGAGAGAGAGAGAGAGAGAGAGAGAGAGAGAGAGAGAGAGAGAGAGAGAGAGGGAGAGGGAGAGAGAGAGAAGAAGAAGAAGAAGAAGAAGAAGAAGAAGAAGAAGAAGAAGAAGAAGAAGAAGACGAAGAAGTAAAGGAACAGGATATACACGTTGTACTAATACATCTTGGGAAGGAGATAATGTTATATCACATTGTTTCATCAAAAGAGTATGATACATTGTTTTAATTTTTTTCAGATTAGTTTCAATTTTTAATTGGGATGGAAGCCTATTCCACAGCCATCCCCCAGAATATGTCAAGTTTCATTTAAATAGGATAATCTTAGGCAGAGGTAGATTGATCAAATGAGAGTGTCTAAAATTGTTCACTGTAAAAATGCTTTGTAATAAGGATGGGGCGTTTCTATGCAAGATCTTATGCATCAAAACTCCTTTGTTGAAAAGAAGCTTGGATTTAAGGGGAAGAATATCATTCTCTGAATGGTCAGCTACTGTTAAAGATGATGATTTGTTTATGATAAGCTTTATGGCGCGTTTATGCGCTATCGCTATTAATTTAAGCAGATTGTTGCTAGCCATATGCCACAATGTAGAGGCATACTCAATAGATGTTTAAATGTAAGATTAAAAGAATATGTTTTCTGGCATGCAGAGTTAGGAATTTTTGTTATCTTACCGAGTTGGTATTCATTTGAGGCGATAGTTTCTGATAGTTTTTGGATGTGGGCAGACCATAGTAGGTTGTTATCAATGGTTATACCTAAAATTTGGTGATTTGAGACTTCTTCAAGTTTTTCATTGCCAGTATAGAGGGGTGGTAGATCGATATTAAGGTTCTGTCATTTCTGTCCTGTAGAAATGAGCGTAAATTTGGTTTTGTTTGGATGAAGGGCTATATGAGTTATGTGAGTCCATTCCAGAAGCACATTAATATTTTCTTGTAAAGTGCGAAAGACTTGACACGAGTTAAGATGGTTAATATCAATAGTGGTGTCATCTGCAAACAAGTCACAGGAAGCTTTTGTAAATAAAGGGAGATCATTAATGTAAACAGAAAATAACGCGGGACCTAGAATACAACCTTGTGATACACCAAATATATTTGGTAGAAAAGTTGAAAATTATTTGTTGTCATAAACTTGTTGTATTTCAGAAATGAAGGAAGATATAAGCTTTAAGGCATCAGAAGATAGTTTATAATATAAAAGTTTCCTTATTATCAGATTGTGGTCGATAACAACAAAGGACTTTGCAAATCTATAAATAGAACTCTTGTAAATTCTTTTCTATTTGCATTAACTAGCCATCTGTCTATAAGTTTAACAAGGGCAGTGTGGCATGAATGATTTGCTCTGAACCCAGACTGATTGGGGTGTATAGGGCTATTTTCATCTAAATGATTAAGAAGGCATTTATTGATGTGTTTCTCTAATGATTTTGAAAGGACAGACAGAATTGAGATGGGTCTATGATAATTATTAGATGGATTGGTTCGATCTCCTGGTTTATACAAAGGAAAAATTTTACTGTGTTTAAACATATTTGAAAAGGTATTTTTTATGCAAAGATTATAAATGTAAGTGAGTGTCTCTGCTATAACTGGTGTAGCTAATTTCAGAATGTTGCCATTCAAACCATCTAAGCCACAAGTTGCCGTCTGCTTCATACTTTTCAAAGCGGTAAATACTTCGTGTACGCTCATACATGGAATTCTTAGCTCGGAATTAATAGTTTTGTTGCTGCAAAAGGCTTCTAAAACTTTCAATTTATTAGTTTTTGTTGAATCAGTAGTTATTATTCTATCTGAATTTGTTGTAAAATGAAGTTTTACGGCATCAGCGGAGATATCATCTAAACTTTTTGTTGTTTTATTACAGTTGTTATTGGTAAGTAGGTTGACTACTTTCCATACAGACTTACTGTCTTTCTTTTTACTGATTAGGTCTTCAAAGTTTTTCTTTTGTTCAGCACGTAGGAGGAAGGTTACAAAATTTCTTTGCTTTTATATTCTTGATGGCTTCCTTTATTCAAAAGATAATCTCTTTGATATATTTGTTTTTGTACTTCTTTTGTCAGCCATGGAGGTTTAGATTGGTAGCTGACTCTTTCGGTCTGAAGTGGTGCGTGCTTATCATAAATACTGTAAACATTGTTGTACCATATTTCTATGCACTGATTAGGGTCAGTGCACTGATAAACATCGTTTAAAGGCGAGATTAACAGATCCAAAAGAAATTCATTATCATCTAGAAAATCATATCCAAGAGAAATAGAAAATTATATAAACATGAGGAATAAGGAAACAGATTACCGAGTGTTTGCCTCCGGTTTATTCCCCCCCCCCCCCCCCCCCCCCCCCTCTCCTCTCTCTCTCTCTCTCTCTCTCTCTCTCTCTCTCTCTCTCTGTCCTCTCTCTCTGTCTCTCTCTCTCTCTCTTCTCTCTCTCTCTCTCTCTCTCTCTCTCTCTCTCTCTCTCTCTCTCTCTCTCTCTCTCTCTCTCTCTCTCTCTCTCTCTCTCTCTCTCTCTCTATATATATATATATATATATATATATATATATTAATGATGGATGCAGCAATTCGATAGTTCTAATACATTTTTGAGGATGGTGGGAGGCGGTTCGGATTTATACAGAGACCTGACAGCCCAAAAATGGA
>JASPKP010001856.1:12500-15000 GCA_030674155.1 Stramonita haemastoma | reverse complement strand
TTAGTGGTGTACCCTCACAACAGAGAAACAGAGTACTTACAGTGCGTGTACCGTCACAGCAGAGAAACAGTGATGGGAGAAGAGAAACAGTGATGGGAGAACGTGGCCAGCCTGCCCTATTTAAAGAAAACGCTATCTGCTGGCAAGAGCCTTGGTCCTTGATAGCAAAGACAATCACACAAGGTGCGAAAACAATTTAAACTTTCGACTGATTGAAAACAACAGTTATTGTGAAATTTCGTGGACTGATGTGTGATACCCCATTGCACGTAGGTGTGAACCCAGTTGATAACCAAGAAAATTACACAAGGAGCGAGTTCAATATAACCTTTTTGATTAAAAATATCTGTTTTCATGAAATTTAATGGTCTGATGTGTGAAACTGCATTACATGTTTGGGGGAATCATATGATAATCAAGACAATCACACAAGGTGTGAAAACAGAATAAGCTTTTAATGATTAAAACAGTTGTTGTGGGGTTTCTTGTCTGATGTGTGATAGGCAGTGCAAGTTGAGGATACTAGTAATATGCTAATAAAGACAATTAAATAAGGTGTGCAACTAGTATAAGCTTTATCATGATTACACCTTTGATGTTGTGAAGTTTCTTTGACAGATATGTGATGCCCCTGTGCATCTTGTGGTAAAATAAGATGATGATTAAGACAATTATACGAGGTGCGATATCAATATCAACTTTATTGTGATTACACACATGGTTGTTGTGAAGTTTCTTTGACTGATGTGTGATGCCCCTGTGCATGTTAGGGTTAACTCCAGATGATGATTGGTACACACACAAGGTGATTAATCAACAAACATCCTATTTTTTCATCTCTGCATGCATGTTTCATCACCTAATAGTGTGGCTTTTTTGACAGTTTTACCAGGAAAAACTCTTGTGGTCATGGGTTCTTTTACTTGCACTAAATGCGTGCACAGGATCTTGGTTTTTATTGTCTCATCCAAAAATAACTAGCACCCACCGCGCTACTCACAATCTTGGGGATGGGAAAATTCTGGCATTAACAGGTATCGAACCCAGACTTTTGCGTTTCTAGGCAGGTGCATGACCTCTAGACCACCACTTGTCACGGCTGAAGACAAGGTGACCGGAGCATTTTGAAGCCAAACAGTATTTGACCGTAGGACTGGACACCTAGCTTATGTTGATGATTAACAGCATGTTGGCTTTGAAGCCAAACAGTATTTGACCGTAGGACTGGACACCTAGCTTATGTTGATGATTAACAACATGTTGGGGTTTGTTTTGCTGCCTCGTCATCTGTGACGTCCCGGCCCTGTTGCCCAATCCCGCTCATCCCAATCTCCCCGCCACAGCCATACCCAGATTCGTTGTGTCTCATCCCGGGGTTAGGAGTCCACAGGGAGCCCATCAATGTGGGGCCACCATGGCGCCACCAGCCAGAGAGGCCCTGCACGTCTGCTGAGTCACTTTGGTGGTGTTCAGTGCTGCCTGTTCTGATCTAACATACGCAGGACACCAACTACCAAGCCCCCTACTAACGACAGTATTACCTCAGTCTTGGATCCAGACTGAGTGAGTCGCCCACCCGAGGTGGCGACCACCACAACGTCCCTCCAACCACCGTTCCGGTGAACGTCCAACCCCAAAGGTCTTGACACAAACTCACCACTGGCACAGAAGCATAATATGGGGAAACCGAATCTAAAGTGACAATGAGACCAGAGCAGGGGGCCACCGAATTAGAGGCAATTTTTATTATTGCATGACGTTCAATGGAAATGAAGATGATTTAATGCTGCTGCTGTGGAAGTGCATCCGTTTTGAGACTACTCGACAGGGTTGTATGTACTCTGCGGTTACTGTCATAGTATATCCCGGTATCAACCAGGCCGAAAGATACAGATACCTGCAGTGTTGGTCAGGTAATTTGAGCAATACCCTCAAATTCGCATCCGTAAAGTGGATGAAGCTCGACTGTGTGGTCCCAGTCTCCCCACTGAGCCCACAGCACACTCATCCTGGGTAGGACTGGGCCCAGTCCAAAAATCTTCTATGACTCTTATCCAAATGGAACCTGCAACCTTCCAGTTTGGAAGCCAAGGCGCTAACCACTGCACCATGGCGGCTGGATGATTAACAAAATGTTGACTGACTATCGAAATGTTTATATTGGAGAAACAAATTTTAATCTATACAACAGTGTTTTCATTCTGGGCTTTTTTATGATGTGATTTGCCTAGACTTTTGGTGTTTTTTTTTTTTTCTTTTGTTTTATTCCGTTTTTGTTAGGGAGTAATAGAATGAGACTGGTTTGCTGTTTTGGTGTTGGTTTTTTGCATCCAGTTCCCATTTTCATGTGGATTTGTGAATTCTGTTTTCTATTCTTCCCAAAACAAATGGTGTGCTTTTCCAAAACATGGAACAGGTTTGAACCTGTGTGCAAGATGTTCTGCGTGCAGTCAAACATAGGACTTTAGTTTTTAGTTTCACCAAAAAAGAATGAGCTGGC
>JASPKP010001856.1:0-5000 GCA_030674155.1 Stramonita haemastoma | reverse complement strand
AATAAAGACAATTACACAAGGTGGGGAATCCATATACACTTAATCGTGATTATACAATCTGCTGTTGTGAAGTTTCTTTGACTGATGTGTGATGCCCCTGTGCATATTGTGGTAAAATAAGATAATGATGAAATCAATTATAAAGGGTGCGAAATTAATATAAACTTTATTGTGATTACACACATGGTAGTTGTGAAGTCTCTTTGACTGATGTGTGATGCCCCTGTGCATGTTGGGGTGAAATCCAGATGATGATCGGTGCACACACCAGGTGATTAATCAACAAACCATTCTTTTTCATGTCTGCATGTGTGTTTCTTTATCTTATAGTGTGGCATTCTTCAACAAAGTTTTGCACAGGAATTCTGTTTTAGCCATGGGTTCTCTTACGTGCCGAAATAAGTGTTGCACACAGGATCTTGGGTTTGTTGTCTCATCCAAAATAATTAACACCCAGCTCATGTCTTACAATCTTGTGGATGGCGAACAAGTTTTGGCACAAACAGGAATCAAACCCACACTTTTGAGTTTCTAGGCAGGTGCATGACCTCTAGACCACCACTTGTCACGGCTGAAGACAAGGTGACCGGAGCATTTTGAAGCCAAACAGTATTGGATTGTAGGACTGGACACCTAGCTTATGTTGATGATTAACAACATGTTGGGGTTTGTTTTGCTGCCTCGTCATCTGTGACGTCCCCTCCTGTTGCCCAATCCCGCTCATCCCAATCTCCCCGCCACAGCCATACCCAGATTCGTTGTGTCTCATTCCCGGGGTTAGGAGTCCACAGGGAGCCCATCAATGTTAGGCCACCGTGGGGCCACCAGTCAGATGGGCCCTGCACGTCTGCTGAGTCACTTTGGAGGTGTTCAGTGGTGCCTGCTCTGAGCTAACATACGCAAAACACCATGTACTAAGGCCCCTACTAACGACAGTATTAGCTCAGTCGCGGAGTCAGAGTGAGTGAGTCACCCACCTGAGGCCAGAGCAACCGGCCACCGATTTAGAGGAACATGGAACAGGTTTGTACTTGTATGCAAGACGTTCTGCGTGCAGTCAAACCTGGGACTTTAGTTTTCAGTCTCAGCAAAAACGATTGACCAGGCAAGCAAGCAAGTTAGTAAGCAAGCAAAATAGCAAGGCAAGGCAAGGCAAGGCAAGGCAAGGCAAAATTATTTTATTCCAGGATAATAGATGAGCACTCGTGTGCTATTTTACATCCACTCCCCGCTCTTTTCAGGGATAAGATCAAGATAAAAAGATAGCCTCAACTACACAACAACAATTATAATGATCCAAATACCAAGAGCAGGAAACCATACCAAGTATCAAACAACAGGTAAGAAATAAGACAGAGATACAATTATAAGGTAATGTTATGAAAAAGCACTCATTCAGAACGAAAATAAGATGTAATAATCAATGATGATTTTGATTTGATTTTTTAAAAAAACGAAACAAAAAACAACAAAAACAACAAAACCAAAACCAAAATAAACAAAACAATAAAGGTGCAATAATTAAAGAGCAAAAATGAGAATATGATAAGGTTAAATGACTGAAAACATCAATCCAGCACCATCTATCATCAAAATAAATCCCATAAAACATAAGATTTTGATAAAAGGGGAGAAAGAACAACAGGTTAGAAAAAAGAACAGAGATACAATGTTAAGGCAATGTTATAAAAAGGCACTCATTCAGAAACAAAAATATGAAGTAAGAATCAATGATGATTTTGATTTGAATTTTTAAAAAAAAAGAAAAAAAAAAGGCGCAATATTTACAGAGCAAACATAAGAATATGATGAGGTTAAATGACTGAAAACATCAACCCACCACCATCTATCATCAAAAAGAGTCCCACAAAACATAAGTTTTTGATAAAAGGGGAGAAAGAAATAACAACAACAAAAACCCAACTCACACACACACACACACACACACACACACACACACACACACACACACACACACACACACACGCACGCACGCACGCACACACACACACACACACACACACACACACACACACACACGCACACACACACACACACACACACACACACAGCACCACACATACACACATAATAATAATAATAATAATAATAATAATAATAATAATAATAATAATAATATAATAATAATAATAATAATAATAATAATAATAATGATGATGATGATGATAATAATGATAAGAAGAAGAAGAAGAAGAAGAAGAAGAAGAAGAAGAAGAAGAAGAAATGGGAATTTGTATAGCGCTATGTCTTGTAAAAACAAATCAATGCGCTTGCATTCGACCAACACAACACACAATCAACAGCAATTTACAGTTTTAACAAATTCGAATGTACACACACACGCACGCACGCACGCACGCAGTACGCGCGCGCGCACACACACCTACAAACGTTATGCACTTTGGCAGGTGGAAGTTGAAGGCAGGGACAGGTAAGAGATGAAAGCGGAAGGAGAAAACTTAGGTTTGGAATAAGTGTGTCTTGAGGTTGCATTTAAAAGTGTCATAAGTAGGCTTTTGCCGGAGGGAGAGAGGAAGGTCGTTCCAGATCGATGGACCAGACACAGAGAAAGAGCGGCGGCTAACGGTAGATAGGTTGAATCTGGGTATTCTTAAGGACAAAGTATCTGCCGATGAGCGGAGGGAGCGAGAAGGTGTGTACAAGTGAAGACATTCACAGAGGTAGGAGGGTGCAGTATTGTGGAGACATTTGTAACAGAGGGTATTGATCTTGTAGTTTACTCTCTGAGGTACAGGCAGCCAATGGAGAGATTTCAAGAGAGGGGTAATGTGCTCAGATTTTTTTTCTTTCTGAGGACAAGACGAGCTGCAGAGTTTTGTATACGTTGAAGGGAGTGGATGGATGATGCTGGCAGACCAGCCAAAAGAGAATTGCAATAGTCCAGACGTGAGAGAATAAGTGAAGTGACGAGTTTGGATGTTGCATCAGTGGACAGGTACTTTCGAATTGCGCTAATACGCCGTAGTTGATAGTAGCATGACTGACAGGTTTGGGTAATGAAATTTTGCGTGGAGAGAGTGTTGTCGACAACGACTCCTAGATACTTCACAGAAGTGGATAGTGGAACTGACGTATTGCCGAATTCTATTGAAGTTGTTGGAATGGAGGAGAGTTTGTGGTTGGTGCCTTCAAGCGTGGCTTCGGTTTTATCTGCATTTAGTTGTAGTTTGTTTTGTATCATCCAGTGTTGGATGTCTTGAAGGCAGCTGGTCATATTTGTCAAGAGAGAAGGAAGATTTTCAGGTGTGTCACTGCTTTGAATCTGCGAGTCGTCAGCATAAAAGTGATAATTGATATGGTAACGGTCTAAGGTGTAAGTGATTTTTGTAGGTTATTAATGATTGGAGCTGTTTAACTGATCTAGGAAGAGAATTCCACAACATAGGGCCTGAGTACAGTAAACTAGATTTGAACAAATCTTTTTTGGGGATGGGGACAACAGGCTTTACAGTATTTCTGGAATGATTCATAGGAAAGTTATCTTTTAAGGATGTGGGGATGGCTCCTGCCATTACCTTGTACATTATGATGCCTTTGTTATATTTTAGTTTTTGGTGTAGGGGAAGAATATTTAACTGAGTATAATCTACTTCTAGTAAAGTTGTTTGCTTCAAAAGGACGAGTTTAAGAGCAGTTTATGCAGGTTTAACAACGGTTTTAAAGTGTTTTCACTGACAGAATCCCACAGGGTTGAAGCATAATCTATTGATGATTGTACATAAGCTTGAAAAAATAGTTTTCTTGAGTGAAAGTCAAGAAAGTGTTTAATTTTAGTCAACTGGTATACTCTTTGGGATAAATACTTGCATAGGTGAGAGATGTGGTACAACCAGCTTAGATTTTCGTTGATTGTTACTGCTAGGACTTTGTGGTGAGAGATTTGTTCAATTGCCTCCTTATTGATCTGGATGGGAAACAGTTTGTGAGATAAATTTTGTCACTTTTCTCTGGTGGTGATAAGCATGCATGTTTTTTGGTATTGTCCTGTGGTTTAGTTCTCTCCATTTGACAAGATCATCAGTGCTTGTTTGTAATATGGTTGCAAGAGAGCCAGTGTCGTTATGACTCGTATGTATGGTTGTGTCATCTGCAAATAGTTCACATTTGGATTTGATGTGTAGAGGAAGGTCATTTATATATAATGAAAAGAGAATAGGACCTAGTATGGATCCTTGTGGTACTCCATAATAAATGGGCTTCAGTTTGGATGTGCATGTAGCTATTGAGACACATTGTTGCCTGTTTGTGAGATAGGAATTAAGTAGTCCTAGGGTATCTGTAGAGATGTTATATAGATTTAGCTTTTTGAGAAGAAGTTTGTGGTCAATCGTATCAAATGCCTTTTTGAAATCTACAAATAATACTCCACAAAATTTATTGTCATTAATGTTTGATAGCCAATTGTCTACAAGACTAGTCAGTGCTGTGTAACATGAATGATTTTGTCTAAATCCAGACTGATTGGGTGAAGTAGGTTGTTGATATCTATATGACGCCTAGGTGTTTATTTATATGTTTTTTCCAGGGGCTTTGAGAGCATAGGTATAATAGACATTGGCCTATAGTTTGACGGGTCAGAAGTGTGCCTTGCAAGAGAGCAAGCAAAATACCAAGCAAGTGGGCAACATAACAAGCAAGCAAACAAGTAAACAAAGTAGATCATCAATTTCTCAATCCAAATATCCATTCATCCACACACCCATGCATTCATCCATCTATCCATCCATTATGAAAAAACACAGATTTATTTCATTGTTGAGTCCACCACTGTATTTATTGAATTTATTTTCTTGAGCCTTTTCTGATAGATCAAACAGAAAATACTACTTTCGTTATATATCTATAAAACAAAACTTATTGTCACGACATAACTAGAGAGAGAGAGAGAGAGAGAGAGAGAGAGAGAGAGAGAGAGAGAGAGAGAGAGAGAGAGAGAGAGAGAGAGAGAGAGAGAGAGA
>JASPKP010000186.1:47500-66141 GCA_030674155.1 Stramonita haemastoma | reverse complement strand
ATTATTATTATTATTATTATTATTATTATTATTATTATTATTATTATTGTCTTCACATCACCTGGTGATCAAGGGAAGTGATACATACATATACATGTCATTGTGACCTCTGAATCATAGAAACCAAACTGTAAAAAAGTGAGGATTCATCCAGTGGTGAATTCATGTCAGAGTCTTCATGACTGCAGAATGGAGACCACTCAGCCCCTGGAAATAGTCCAGCCTGACAGTCCTTTGTGTGTGTCAGTGACATTATCATAAAGTATATACACTAGGTGTTTGATTTTTTAAAACTTTTCCAGCTTGTGAGGTTAATGATATTGGCCTGTAACTACTCATTGAAGATCTTGGCTTACCCTGTGTTGGAACTGGTATTACGACTGACGTCTTCCAGATAATAGGGAGTAGAGAGTTCCATTTAACCAACAGTTTTGGTAAAGCGAAGGAAGTAATTCCGTCCAACTCAAAAGTAAATTGATTAGTAACTCATAGGAATACCATCAATGCCAACTGCACTGTAATTAGTGGAGAAGGATGTTCAAGCCTCGTTAAACTCATTAAAAGCAATAGGAGAATCGAGATAATGTTCTTGATTTGGGACTGGATCTCTATACATGCATTTTTTTTCTTCTGTGTCTTTGAAAATCTGAACTAGGGAATTGAGACTTGACATATCATTCTCAGAAGGCACCTCCAGAAATGCTTCAGCTTTATTCAGTGAAGAAGGTACAGGATTATTTGTCAGTTTTGTGGGATAGGTTGGTTATCTGTGTCCATTTTACATTTCTTTAATCTTTGTCCATACTTTATTAATATGTTTCATATGTCCACGTCCATGAAATCTCTTTTTTCCCTCACCTCAACTCTCCTCGGATCTGCAAAGGCTAGCCCTCTGCCTACTGTCCACAGCCACTCTGAACTCCCTGCTATATTCTCTTCATTCTTCTCCGACAAAGTCCGCAACATCCGCTCCAAACTGGATCAGACTTCTTTCCAACCTGCACCTCCTGATCCCAATTCACTGGCACTCCTCTCCTTGTCTTTCACCCAACAAGCGAGAAAGAAATCCAGAACATTCTGAAAGAAACGACAATAAAATCATGCGATCTCGATCCTGTACCTGCTTCTCTTTTCATTCAGTGCATTCCACAGCTTATACCTACTATCACAAAAATGGTAAACTCATCTCTTCTTTCAGGAAATTTTCCATCAGCTCTAAAAACTGCGATAGTCACACCTCAACTCAAAAAGCACGACCTCAATCCTAACATCCTGAAGAACTATAGACCTATTTCTAATCTGCCTTTTATCTCTAAAGTCCTTGAAAAAGTCAAGTCAAGTCGAAAACACTTTAATCATCCCTGAAGGGCAATTACAATACTGACAGGCATATTGATATAGATCATAATCAAACACACGAAGTAACTACATTTCATTTTATTGAAACATATAACTTCAAATAAAAAATGTCACAAACACTCACACTCTACGTGCGCGCGCTCGCACACACGCAAACACACGCACACACACACCAATGTTTGGATACAATGATCTTAAAAAAAACATTGACTAGAAAAGACATATGATCACCATTATTTACACATTATACGCACGCGTTCGCACCCGCACGTATACATGCATGCACGCGCGCGCCACACACACACACACACACACACACACACACACACACACACACACACACACACACACACACACACACAAACACACATACACACACACTCCACCCCCCCTACACATACACACCATCCACACACCCCCCGTCCCCCTCCCCTCCCCCACACAATTGGTAGAAAGACACATGAATTTACAAGCAATTCAAAAAATCAATAAAGCCAAAAATAAGACACTTCTTTTATGGGTACATATGTATGTATGTGCACGCCTGTATGCATTGGCTACATACATAACAGTGGCAGTCAGGTAAGTAATTCAGAGAAGTGAAAAAAAAAAAACACACACACAAAAACAAACAAAAAACAAAAACAACAAAAAAAGCAAACAAACAAAAAGCAAAAACAAACAACCTCAGTCAGTGTAATTATGAGTTTAGAACTCGGATAGCTACTGGCGCAAAGGAATTCCTTTTTCTGTTTGTTTTGCTGTTGTGGTATTGAAAACGACGTCCTGAAGGCAACAATTGAAATTCTGAAAACAGAGCGTGGGAGGAATCGGCCAAAATGGCTGTTGCTTTTCGTACAAGCTGCTGATTACAAAACGACTTGAGATCTCTTTGTTCTTCTCCGATAATTTTTGAGCAGATTCTCACAATTCTCTGAAGACCATTCTTGTTCTTAATGCTAAGGTTATTGTACCAGCAAATGAAAGCAAAACTTAAAACGCTCTCTTTGTAAGACTTGTAGAACAAAGAGAGAATCTTTTTATCGACAAAAAATGAGTTAAGCTTCCTCAGAAAATACCTTAAACATGCTTCTCCAGGCTTCTAACTTAGGGAAAATCTCCCTTCTCACTCTTCTCAACTTATCTGCTGCCTTTGACACTATAGACCATTCAATTCTTCTCTCCCGTCACCAAAACATGTTTGGTATTAAAGGCACAGCCCTCACCTGGTTTACGTCGTACCTGACAGACCGAGTCCATACAGTTGCAGTAAACAAGATTCAATCAGCGCCTGCCAAACTGGAATGTGGTGTCCCTCAGGGATCAGTTCTGGGCCCTCTTCTTTTTACCCTCTATACTGCTCCACTGTCACATATAATAGGCCGTCATCATATCAATTATTACGTTTATGCTGATGACTCAGATTCAAAGCAGTGATACACCTGAAAATCTGCCTTCTTTCTTGACAAATATGACCAACTGCCTTCAAGATATCCAACACTGGATGATACAAAACAAGTTGCAACTAAATGCAGATAAAACCGAAGACATGCTTGTAGGCAGAAAACACAAACTTTACTCCATTTCAACAACTTCAATACAATTCGGCAATACGTCAGTTCCGCTATCCACTTCTGTGAAGTATCTAGGGGTCGTTGTGGACAACACACTCTCCATGCAAAAATTTATCACCCCGACCTGTCAGTCATGCTACTATCAACTACGGCGTATTAGTGCAATTCGAAAGTGCCTGTCCACTGATGCATCATCCAAACTAGTCACTTCTCTTATTCTTTCACGTCTGGACTATTGCAATTCTCTTTTGGTTGGTCTGTCAGCATCATTTATCCACTCCCTTCAACGTATACAAAACTCTGCAGCTCGTCTGATCCTCAGAAAGAAAAAAAATCTGAGTCCATTACCCCTCTCTTGCAATCTCTCCATTGGCTGCCCGTACCACAGAGAGTAAACTACAAGATCAGTACCCTCTGTTACAAATGTCTCCACAAAACTTGACCCTCCTACCTCTGTGAATGTCTTCACTTGTACGCACCTTCTCGCTCCCTCCGCTCAGCCGCAGATACCTTGTTCTTAAGAATACCTAGATTCAATCTGTCTACCGTTGGCCGCCGCTCTTTCTCTGTTTCTTTCTGGTCCATCGATCTGGAATGACCTCCCTCTCTCCCTCCGGCAAAAGCCTACTTATGACACTTTTAAATCCAACCTCAAGATACTTATTTCAAACCTAAGATTTTCTCCTTCTGTTTTCCATTTCTTATCTGTCCCTGCCTTCAACATCTATCTGCCAAAGTGTATAACCTTTGTAGGTGTGTGTGTGTGTGTGTGTGTGTGTGTGTGTGTGTGTGTGTGTGTGTGTGTGTGTGTGTGTGTGTGTGGTGTGCACGCGCGTGCGTGCGTGCGTGCGTGCGGGCGTGCGGGCGTGTGTATGTACTTTCGAATTTGCTAAAACTACAAATTGTTAATGATTGCTTGTGTGTTGTATAGGTCGAATGCAAGCGCTTTGATTTTTTTTTTACAAGATATAGCGCTATAATAAATTCCATGTATTGTTATTATTATTATTATTATTATTATTATTATTATTATTATTATTATTATTATTATTGTTATTGTTATTATTATTATTATTATTATTATTATTATTATTATTATTATTATTATTATCATCATCATCATCATCATCATCATCATCATCATCATCATCATTATTATTATTATTATTATTATTTTATTATTATTATTATTTATTATTATTATATGTGCAAACTTTGTTTCAGATCTGTCTTTTTTAAGTGCTGCCTTTAAAAAAAAAAATCAGCATTGTTGCTTCCTGACATTCCTTATTCCACCAAGATTTGCAAACTTTTTTCTTTAGTTTTGTAATTCTACATCTAGGCATTGAGTTATCTTCTGCCCCTATGATGTCACTGCAGAATTGTTTTTATAGAATAAAGCAATATCTTTATCTTCTATTTAAAATGATAATGATAATAATACATGGAATTTATATGGCGCTATATCCTGTAAAAAACAAATCAAAGCACAATCAAATAATAACCATTTATAACTTTAGCAAATTCGAATGCACACACACGCACACGCACACACACGCGCGCACACACACACACACACACACACACACACACACACACACACACACACACACACACACACACACACACACACACACACACACACATTCCAAACTTGATTGATTCAAATCCCATTTATACAATAATTTTGGAGGGCTATGTTCTAGTTGTTTCTTCATCAAAATCGTCTTCATCAAACTGAAAGATAATTTGAAGATAGTTCTTTTCTAGTGTGTCTTCATCAGTACATCAAACCACATTAATGCCTAGCTCCGGAGAAACCAAGGACAAATCAATAGAAGTGGGTTTATGATTGGCAACATCAGGTAATCTTGTAACACTTCCATCCTTCAGTAGAATCAGCTTTTAGTCTACAATATTTTCCACTAGTCTATTGCAAGTTAAGCTGAAACAATCTGTTTCCTAAAAAGGTGCATGTGCTTTAAAATCACCTAAAACTATCCATTTTTAGGTTGACAAATCCATGTGTTTTACCCAGTAGGTGTTTTCTGCTTTGGGGCCATTTGATTAGTACACTGACATTACATTAAAGAAGTATGCTCATTAACTTTAACAGTTGCTGCTGTTGCAAATACTTCATCTGTATTATCTGGTATCTGTGATGAAGTCAAAAATGTTTAATGTAGATCTGCTTGGACATATAGACCTATTGTAGTTTGAGCTTTTCTAGATTTATTTGAACAAGGATATAAAGGTGGATGACAAACATTCTTTAGTTAGGGAAGCTTATTTGCAACCCCATTTAAAGGCTGTAGTGCAAGGATGGAATAATTAGATTCATATCAGTGATTTTGAAACTGCAGTAAATTCCTTAAAATAGTTCTGCAGTTCCATCGAGAAATCAAAACTTTGACGGTATTAATGGAAAGTAGTCTTCAATAAAATCTGATGATGGAGATGTAGAAAGTCACCAAACAACATTAAATTTGGGTAGAAGTAAGAGTCTATCTACTATTGATGGAGTGGTCATGGTTGATATGATCTGGAATAACCTGCTGGATCTCCATACCACACACACACACACACACACACACACACACACACACACAACACAACGCACGCGCGCGCACCACACACACACACACACACACACACACACACACACACACACACACACACACACACACACACACACACACACACACACACACACTACTCTCTCTCCGTGTACAAACACACGCAGAACATATTGCGCACACGTTAAATCCTGTTCCGCTTTTCGTAAGAGTAGGCCATCGTGTGCCGGTGGGAACAGATGATATTTACAAAACTGCATACACACGGGGACTGGATGTAAAAAGCACAAGAGTGCTTATTCCATTATCCTCGATATAAAAGAATTAATCAAATCCATCAAATGAAATCTCTCTCTCTCTCTCTCTCTCTCTCTCTCTCTCTCTCTCTCTCTCTCCTCTCTCTCTCTCCTCTCTCTCTCTCTCTCTCTCTCTCTCTCTCTCTCTCTCTCTCTCTCTCTCTCTCTCTCTCTGCGTGTATGCGTGAGTGTGTTTGTGTGTGCTGGTGTGTGTGTGTGTGTGTGTGTGTGTGTGTGTGTGTGTGTGTGTGTGTGTGTGTGTGTGTGTGTGTGTGTGTGTGTGTGTGTCTTATCTTGACTTTGGGGAAAAAATGTTTGTTTACGAGAGGAGGGGGGGGGGGGGGGGGGGGGGGTTAGGGAGGGTAGTTGTTCTGTTTGGCTGGTCTTGTTTATTCGTTTGATTGATTCCCTTAAGTACTTATGTATGTTTTTCATGGATTTCCTGATTTATCAACTATTGAATGGCAATATGAATGATTGATTTTCTTGGTATCTTACATTCATTTAAAAAAAAATAATAATAATTCATTGATTTATTCTTTTTTTTTTTCATTTTGTCCACATGGAGGCCTGGTGTAAAGAAGCCTCTGGCTTATCCAATCACCCTCATTAAAAATTTCGAGTTCGAGTTCGACATCTAGTTGAGTTCTCTCTCTCTCTCTCTCTCCCTCTGAGAGGGGAATTTTCTTTGATCATAATGGGAGATTTGAATGCACGGACAGGTTGTATGAATGCTTTGCCTATGAGTGTGGATGTAGATGTGGAAATCTGGAATCACAGAGGTGTAGATGAAAGGGCAGACTTGTTATTTGAAAGAAAATCTGATGACAAAGAGGTGAACACTTTTGGGAAAGAATTGTTGAATGTATGTTCCATATTTGATTGTGTTGTGTTGAATGGTTTGTGTCAGTTTGGTTTTGATGAGTCGTTGACATTTGTTTCACCAAATGGGGGAAGCACAATTGATTATGTCATTATGTCTAGAGAGCTGTGTGTTGCTGATTTGGTTCATGCTGTTAAGACTGTTACTTTTATTGACTCGCCACATTTTCCTGTTATGCTGACACTACGTAAAAGTAAAAATGATTTGTGTACTGCAAACACAAGCATTAAGAAATGGGTCAACAAATTAGTCTGGGATGATACAAAGGAGGGTAGTTTTCTGTCAAATCTTTGTTCAGATGAAATGCAGGATATGTGTATGCATGCTTTTTCATTGCTAGACCATAATATTGATGGGGCATTGGAAACTTTCACAAATGCATTATTACAGGCCAGTGAATGTATGAGAAGGCGTGTCTGCATTGGGAATAACCAGCAAGATGCCCGTTGGTTTGACGCAGAATGTAAAGATGCTAAACATAAAGCACGACAATGTCTGTCAAAGTTCCGTCGGTCGAAGGGAGATAATGATCGATTTTTGTACGTAAAGGCACGAACAGACTATAAAAAGTTGATTACATGCAAAAAAAACTAGACATAAGCGAGAAAAAAGCCAAGTACTTGGCTTCTCTTGGTAAAAATAGCAAGCACTTTTGGAAAGAACTTAAGCAAGTTTCAGGAAGGCGAAAAACAAAAATCTGTAAAGATATAACTGATGATCAGTGGTTCAATCATTTTCAGCAATTGTTTAACGAAAACACAATAAACACCAGTATGAGACCAGCTACTGGCCTTGTACAAGCAGAAGGCAATGACTTAAGCTGTCAGCTTAATCAGCCTATCTCTGAAAAGGAAGTTGCTGATGCCTTACAACACTTAAAAAGAGGCAAGGCTTGTGGTGTTGATAACATCTTGGCAGAAATGTTAAAGCTAGCAGACAATCTGGCTGTGCGCTTTTTAACCAAATTGTTTAATATCTTGTTTGATAATAGTGTGTACCCAAATCAATGGGCAAAAGCCATTATTGTACCAATTCTGAAAAAGGGAGATGACAGTTTAACTGATAATTACAGGGGAGTTTCTTTATTGAGCTTGACTAGTAAATGTTATACGTCGGTTCTAAACAAAAGACTTGTGCAGTGGGCTGAAGATCATGAAAAACTGACAGAGTCACAAGCTGGATTCAGAAGTGGCTATTCCACAGCAGATCATATTTTTACACTCCAAGCAGTGGTCGAGAAGTGTTTAGCAAAGAAAAGAGGAAAACTTTATGCATGCTTTGTCGATCTGAGGAAAGCCTTTGACTCTGTTCAACGTCAGCCTTTGTTCAATATTATGAATCAAAATGGAATTCAGGGGAAATATCTAAATGCTGTTATTGCCATGTATGAATCGGTGGTGTCTTGTGTGCGTATCGAGAGCAGACTAACTGAATTTTTTGATTGTCCAATCGGTCTAAGACAGGGATGTGTGTTGAGTCCGATATTGTTTTCATTGTATATAAATGAAGTAGCTTCAGCAGTTGATACTAACGGTCTTCATGGTATACAGTTGTTACCCAGTTTTCTTGAATTGTATCTTCTTTTGTTTGCTGATGATATAGTTCTGTTATCATATACTGCAGATGGTTTACAAAACCAAATTAACAGTCTATACAATGCATGTACAAAAATGTTTTTGAATGTTAACATCGACAAGACAAAAGTTATGGTTTTTCGCAAAGGTGGATTTTTGGGTAAGAAGGAAAAATGGAAGTTAGGTGACAGTGTATTAGAAGTGGTTAATAAATACAGTTATCTAGGATTTGTTTTTACCACGAGAATGAGCCTGAACAGAGGTGTAGATGCTCTTGCCATGAAAGGAAGGCATGCATGTGTTGAATGCGTGAAACATATATCAAAACTAAATGACATTTCAAAGGATTGTTTTTTTCGAATTTTTGATGCGCAGGTACTGCCAATTCTCTTGTATGGATCTGAGATGTGGGGTCTTCATAGACTGAGCAATATTGAAAAGATACATACCATGGCATGTAAACGTTTTCTAAACGTTCCACTTAGGGTACCAAATAAATTTGTTTATGGAGAAATAGGACGTTATCCATTATATGTAAACAGTGCAGTCAGGTGCATTCGATACTGGTTTAAGCTTTTAAAAATGGACATAGATAGACTTCCCAAGCAAGCTTATCTAATGCTTGTTAACTTGGACGAATATGGCAAAACATGCTGGGTAACTTTACTTAAACATACCTTGTTTACTCTTGGTTTTGGGTATGCCTGGTTGGAGCAAGGAGTTGGTTGTGAACATACTTTTATATCGTTGTTTAAGCAAAGAATGATAGATGTATATTTACAAGAGTGGAATGGGTCTATAGTGGATAAAGACATATATCAGACATATAGACTGTTTAAAGCTGACTTTGGATGTGAACTTTATTTCGAATACATGGATATAAAATGTTTTAGGGATTGTTTAGTTAAGCTTCGTCTCGGCTTGCTACCAATTAATGGATCATCTTTCAGGAGAACTTTTAAGAAGGATACTGACTACATGTGTAAGTTGTGTAAGGTAGTGGAAGATGAAGAACATTTTATAAGAAATTGTATTCTGTATGAAAATCTAAGGTATAAGTACTTGGTCCCAATCGATCAACCATACGTAAATGTGTTGAAATATGGCTGTGTATTTACCATTCGTAGGCTAAGTTTATATCTTTTCAATGCCTTAAAAATAAGGCAGGATTTTGTTGAAAACTTGGAGACTTGACAAACAAATAACATCATTTAAAAGAGGTCAGTTTAATCTAAAAGGACACATGTTCACACTTGATATGTTTTAGCAGTTGCCATATATGTCATGAGGTTTTATTTTATTTTTGCATTCTTTGCTTTGCTATGCTTTGTTTACCCCATTCTTGGGGCTGGTGGCCTGAAGAATAAATCTTGTTCATGTTCTCTCCCTCTCTCTCTCTCTCTCTCTCTCTCTCTCTCATCTCTCTCTCTCTCTCCTCTCTCTCTCTCTCTCTCTCTCTCTCTCTCTCCTCTCTCTCTCTCTCTCTCTCTCTCTCTCTCTCTCTCTCTCTCTCTCTACTCTCTCCTCTCTCTCTCTCCTCTCTCTCTCTCTCTCTCTCTCTCACACACACGCACGCACGCACGCACGCACGCACGCACGCACGCACGCACGCACGCGCGCACACATTCTGCTTCTGTTACTGTATAAAAAGAAACCAAACGTAGCTATGATGCACTTCAATAGCTATAACTGTTCTTAGGGAAGGGTTAGCTATTAATACTGTAAAGTATAAATCATAGAGAATAGCACACACACACACACACACACACACACACACACACACACACACACACACACACACACACACACACACGCGCGCGCGCGCGCGCGCGCGCGCGCGCCCACACACACACACACACGCGGGGCGCGCGAACATCTTGTGCACACTTTAAATCCAGTTCCGCTTTTCGTATGAGTAGGCCATTGTGTGCCGGTGGGAACAGATGACAAGATTTACAAACTGCATACACACGGGTACTGGATGTAAAAAAGCACACGAGTGCTTATTCCATGATCCTTGATATAAAAGAATAAATTTAAAAAAATAATAATAATAAATGCCACTGTTGTTGTTTTTTTCTGAGCACTCTATCTGATCTTCCTTTCCTGTCAACAGACTCCCTGCCAGGTCTCCTCCGGGGTCTCTCCCAAATGAGGTGGTGGACATGCCTTCCCAGGTGTCCTGCAAGGATGCTGCTACCTCTGTCTGTAGGAGGGATGGCATCTCTCATGAGCCTGCTGTTTCTGACATTCAAATTCTCATGTGATAAACTGGAAACCTGATGTTGTGGGAGCTCAGCAATCAAATAGGCATTGAGCAGTTCTCTCCTACCTCAGGAGCTGCATCATTGACAGGAGCTATTCTGCTGACCACCACTTTCGCTTTGGGAAGCTTATTTTTAATAGATCTAACAACAGCTACCATGTCTTTTGACGTAGTTTTTGGATCAGTCCCTTTTATGTGGTTGATGCCAGTCTGTGTGACTACACAGTCAATGTCATCTTCTGGATCAATAGTGCCAACCTGCTGTTGGCAGTCTGCAATCATAAAGGCTTTCTTTGATGAGACTGAAAAGCCTAGGAATACCCCCAAACATCTTCCATTTATTTTGTCAATGTTGAGTGGTGCAAAAATAGAACAGGAAGAAGTGACTGATACTTTTGACGTCATCTGCACTGACAGGTTTCGAAATAACGTCATTGCTGCACGTTGCTTGTCTTTTGTATGCATACAGGTTTTGACTTTCCTTTGGGACTTGGGCGTGAAAAGGATGGGAGAGCTTGACTGGTTGCAGGTGATTTTGTTGTTTTTGCATAGGATGGAGGTTGCAAGGTGAGGGACTTATTTCCTGTCTGTCTGGGTAGCTACCCAACAAACACTTACCTGAGTAATAGTTTCCTCCCTGGGTTTTGCCAGCCTAGCCACCAGATCCTGAATTCTATGACACAAATTGTGGCTAGTTGTTTTTAAGGAAGATATTGAAGCTGTTGAGGTGGAATAGTCAGTATCCCCTGTTGCCCCTCCCTGGTAGCGGAGTCTTTTCTTCTGTGAGAGGCTGAACAACTGTTGTCAGATTGGTCAGCACTTGGGTTTTCAAATGTTGACGTTTCTGGCTCCTCCAAACTTGCTGGTGAAATGTCCCCTCTCTTAATTGTGGCACACTGCTGCTTTGATTTCGTCATTACTCCTTTATGAAAACTCAGTGATTATATTTGCTAAGAATTTGAAGTCTATTGCTATTGTCAGGTACCGGCAGCCTCTCTTTAGCTTTGCAGGAAATCTCCAGGGGAGGGTAAAACCGTACATTTTTCACGGACAATTGCTTTTATATATGAACATAAATAACAATGCTGTTGATATGGAGATTAAGATTGACTTTTCCTCTGTTGATTTGTGTCATTTGTTTTTCTTATGAATGCAACACCACAGAACTAACCATCCGACAATGTGTGAAGTGGCCGAAAAATCTTACTGTGTGTGGCAAAATTTCAGCCTGCTCAAACGGCTCGAAGACAGTGACCTCGAATGGTTTTCAGTTTTACCGGTTACACAGGCCCCTTTCGTGCAAATTAGGACAGTTGAACGTTAAAACCTGTTCTTCATTGCCGTATATTTTTTTAATGAAAAATGATCCGTTGCTAGTGTTTAAAAACCTCACAAATAGGCAAACTTTGACAATAATATTTCCAGATCTATTTTACGCAACTATAGCGTCTTTCGATGCGATAAAAGTTGATTCTGTTCTGAATTCAATCGTATTCGAAACGTAGCTATAGAAAGCGTGCGAGCTACGCGCAGGCCCGGTGTAGTATGACCCCGTTACTGGTTATGCGACATTGAAAGTCTCCGAACCATGGCAGCCAACAGCGCCATCTCCGAAAGTCGTATGGACCAAGTTGTACCTCTTATGTCCAGATTGAAAGACAGACTTTGTAAGTACTAAACGTTTCTTAGGAAATTGAATACCGTTCTTGATTTGAACGGTATTTTGGGATATTTCTCCGTACTTGATGACAAAATAAAGAAATGCTGGCCCATGGGCTCCAGGATAAGAAGCCCTGTCGATGTTGTGCCATGTGGCGTTTTATCTCAGCTGTGATTTTTTAAAGAGATCTAGAACAAAAACGGTTTGTGAGGGTTGGTCTAAACGTTTGTAAGAATTGTAGGTATTATTTTTTTTCGAAGTTTATTTAACAATAGTGTTGAAATAATCAATTTTGTACTGCACCTGGCTCAGAAATCAAAAGCAGAAGTCCCTTAGGGAAGACTGTGATCAGGTCGACTTCGAGTTTGCTGTTCATGATCCAAAATGATCAGCCCCACACAGGCTTTGACATATATTCATAGACAAAACAGCCTTAAATCACAAAGAAGATAAGTCCCTTTTACCGGATAAAGTGGATACTATTTTCAAATGAAGTAGATCTACGAACAATTAGATCTCTACAGTTCAGACACAAGTCAGATTGATTCAGTGATTTGTTAATGAGGTTTGTGGCTTGTGCACTAAAACATGTGTACTGAAGAATCAATAATGCTACGTTTTTCGCAACATTTAATGGCAGTAGAACTTTAAATGGAGGTGAAAACATAATGATAATCATAAAGATAAATTCGTACTGCTTTACACAAACGACTACCTGAGTATCTCTCGCTCTCTCGCTCTCCTGCTCTTCTTGGTATTTGGATCGTTGTTGTTGCTTAGTTAGATGTTATCTTTTCATCTTGATGTTATCCCTGAAAAGGGTGGGGACTGGATGTACAAAAGCACAGGAGTCATCATCATCCTTGAATAAAAGAATTTGCCTTGCCTTGCCTTCTCTCTCATTTATGTACACACACACACACACACACACACAACACACACACACACACACACACACACACACACACACACACACACACACACACGGGCACACAAAAATACTTACCACAAAACTGACAATTACAATTTAAATCACTCTTTCTTTCTTTGGGTTTTTTTTTTGTTTTTTTTGGAAGCGATGAAACTTTTCAGGGAATGAAATGATCAATGAGTGGCAGCTGATGACAGGAGACATGGTGGAGGTGTATTATGATGATGACTTCCACACTGGTTCTCTTCAGCAAGTGAAGGACTCCAACACTGCCCTCCTCAGCTTCATGAAGAAATGTGTTTTGTCAAACAACACATATGTCTGGCCCACATCTCAGCTCCATGAAGAAATTCAGTTTTGCTTTGTCTTTGAGACAGGTTTCCAGATGGAAACTAAAAATGGCAGAATCTGCAAAGTGGCAGATGACATTAATCTGGACCTGAAATACAAGGCATGCAAGAACCATTTTTGTATTGAAATTCAGTGCTTTTTCTGCCTGTTCACTTTGGTGTGGTCCTTCCTTTACACGTATCTATTTCTTTGTAAGTTTTGTATTGCTGTGACACAGCTATGATAGTGGGATACTTTCCTTTTGCATATAGAATCTCAAGAAATGTATGGTTCACATTCTGTTGATGCAGTTTTTTTTTCAGAAATCTTTCTTATGCATCCCAATTCTTTTGAAATTAATGTATGGGTTGCTGTTTTAGCACTTGAATCACATACAAAATTTCAAGAAAATTCATCAAGAAATGTGGAAGTTATGTTGATATTAGGTTGGCATGGCACTGAAATCTCCTTAGTCTGTTAATCAAAATAGGATTTTATTAGTTTTGAAATTATTCTGAATGAAATCAGAGTATTTTGTTTATAACTTAAATGTAGCGGTGTGGACTGCTTGATTCATGTACAAAATTCCATGTAAATCCATCAAGAAATGAGGAAGTTACGTACATTTTAGTTTGGTAGGGTAGAGTAGACTGCCTTTTTCCATCGTCCAAATTGGGTTTTTTGTCATTTTTGGAGATGCATAACTCCAAATGTTACTATCTTACATTAACGAATAAAATCACCTCTTTTATCAAGATATAGGTATTAAGAATATATGAGTTTGAAACAATTCTCTGGTCTTGTTTTTGTGCTACAAGATGGCAAAAATGGCTAATTAATTATGCAATTTGGAACATTGACAAAATGGGGTTTTTGTCAATTTCGTTGCCTTGCTGTGCCATTGATTGAACAAAGTGATGCTTAATCTTGTTTGTGTGCACAGTATATACTGTAGAGAAGCAAAATCTATGAGTGTAATCTGTCTACTATGATTTACTAGAAAGTTATGTCATGGCAAACATGCTCCATTTTTTAATCAGAATGACTGAACGAAAAATGCCGTTTTTCAATTGCGATATTTCTGGAATTAAACAAGCTAGAGCCTTACTTTTTTCTTATTCTTAAATTTTCTTGTATTTTTAAGAAAAAATAATTGTTTTAAACATTTTCCCCAAAGAATTTTTGGCTGCCGGTACCTACTATTATAGATCGCCATCTTGACGCAGGAATTGTGTGTGTATGTGTGTGTGTGTGTGTGTGTGTGTGTGTGTGTGTGTGTGTTGTGTGTGTGTGTGTGTGTGTGACTCTGTGTGCATGTGTGTGCATGTGTGTGTATGTGTGACTGTGTGCGTGTGTGACTGTGTGCGTGTGTGTGTGTGTGTGTGTTGTGTGTGTGTGTGTGTGTGTGTGTTGTGTGTGTGTGTGTGTGTTGTGTGTGTGCGTGTCTGTTGTGTGTGGTGTGTGTGTGGTGTGTGTGTGTGTGTGTGTGTGTGTGTGTGTGTGTGTGTGTGTGTGGCTGTGTGTATGTGTGTGTGTGTGACTGTGCGTGCGTGCGTGTTGTGTGTGTGTGTGTGGTGTGTGTGTGTGTGTGTGTGTGTGTGTGTGTGTGTGTGTGTGTGTGGGCTGTGTGTATGTGTGTGTGTGTGACTGTGCGTGCGTGGTGTGTGTGTGTGTGTGTGTGTGTGTGGTGTGGTGTGTGTGTGTGTGTGTGTGTGTGTGTACCTTTGAGTTTCTTTGCATGTGATACACGAAAAAAGGAACAAAGATACAGCAATCACTCCCCCCCCAAAAAAAAAAAAAAAAAAAAATAAAATAAAACTCCGAAAGAAGCCCACATTCTCTCCTCTAGTTTTATCTGTCCCTTAATAATAATAATAATGTAGACAGGTTCGAAGATTGTCGACAATAAGGGGGTAGAAGATATGGGGAAGGGGAAGATTGTAGGATGATCTCAGGCACTCCACATCTCAAACGGTATTGATGGAGGCCACGCAGGGGTGTTATGGTAACACGTTTATTGTTTCATTTACCATAACAAAACAACACACACCTGAAACAAATACAAAATTCAGGTAACTATCCACATTTAAAACACACACCTGAAACAAATATAAAATTCATGTAACTACCCATAACTAACCAGGTACATAGCTCATGAAAGGCACACATAGCAAATACTATTGTCGTCTATGGTCTAGCCGAGTATCAGAACCAAACTCCTTTCATCACCCACACCAAGATACCAAGTTAATCACAGGGAACCAACAGAGAGTATAAAATTGTAAATAGCAAATCCACATATTACAATTAACCAGGAAAACCCTTTCCTCAGTACTCTCAGCTGACATTATCCTAAATAATGTCCAGCAGAACTTAGTTTATACACACACACACACACACACACACACACACACACACACACACACACACACACACACACACACACACACGGGCACACAAAAATACTTACCACAAAACTGACAATTACAATTTAAATCACTCTTTTCTTCTTTTGGGTTTTTTTTTGTTTTTTTGGAAGCGATGAAACTTTTCTGGGAATGAAATGATCAATGAGTGGCAGCTGATGACAGGAGACATGGTGGAGGTGTATTATGATGATGACTTCCACACTGGTTCTCTTCAGCAAGTGAAGGACTCCAACACTGCCCTCCTCAGCTTCATGAAGAAATGTGTTTTGTCAAACAACACATATGTCTGGCCCACATCTCAGCTCCATGAAGAAATTCAGTTTTGCTTTGTCTTTGAGACAGGTTTCCAGATGGAAACTAAAAATGGCAGAATCTGCAAAGTGGCAGATGACATTAATCTGGACCTGAAATACAAGGCATGCAAGAACCATTTTTGTATTGAAATTCAGTGCTTTTTCTGCCTGTTCACTTTGGTGTGGTCCTTCCTTTACACGTATCTATTTCTTTGTAAGTTTTGTATTGCTGTGCCACAGCTATGATAGTGGGATACTTTCCTTTGCAGATAGAATCTCAAGAAATGTATGGTTCACATTCTGTTGATGCAGTTTTTTTTTCAGAAATCTTTCTTATGCATCCCAATTCTTTTGAAATTAATGTATGGGTTGCTGTTTTAGCACTTGAATCACATACACAATTTCAAGAAAATTCATCAAGAAATGTGGAAGTTATGTTGATTTTAGGTTGGTATGGCACTGAAATCTGCTTAGTCTGTCAATCAAAATAGGATTTTATTGGTTTTGAAATTCTTTTGCATTAAATCAGAGTTTTTGTTTATAATTCAAATGTAACGGTATGACTGCTTGATTCATGTACAAAACTCCATGTAAATCCATCAAGAAATGAGGAAGTTACGTACATTTTAGTTTGGTACGGTAGAGTAGACTGCCTTTTTCCATCGTCCAAATTGGGTTTTTTGTCATTTTTGGAGATGCATAACTCCTAATGTTACTATCTTACATTAACAAAAAAATCACCTCTTTTATCAAGATATAGGTATTAAGAATATATGAGTTTGTAACAATTCTCTGGTCTTGTTTTTGTGCTACAAGATGGCAAAAATGGCTAATTATGCAATTTGGAACATTGACAAAATGGGGTTTTTGTCAATTTCGTTGCCTTGCTGTGCCATTGATTGAACAAAGTGATGCTTAATCTTGTTTATGTACACAGTATATGCTGTAGAGAAGCAAAATCTATGGTTGTAAACTGTCTACTATGACTTACTAGAAAGTTATGTCATGGCAAACATGCTCCATTTTTTAATCAGAATGACTGAACGAAAAATGCCGGTTTTCAATTCCGATATTTCTGGAACTAAACAAGCTAGAGCCTTACTTTTTTATTCTTAAATTTTTTTGTATTTTTAAGGAAACTAATTGTTTTAAACATTTTCCCCAAAGAATTTTTTGGCTGCCGGTACCTACTATTATAGATCGCCATCTTGACGCAGGAATTGTGTATGTGTGTGCGTGTGTGTGTGTGGTGTGTGTGTGTGTGTGTGTGTTGTGTGTGTTGTGTGTGTGTGTGTGTGTGTGTGTGTGGTGTGTGACTCTGTGTGTGTGTGTGTGTTGTGTGTGTGTGTGTGTGTGTGTGTGTGTGTGTGTGTGTGTGACTCTGTGTTGTGTGTGTGTGTGTGTGTGTATGTGTGACTTGTGTATGTGTTGTGTGTGTGTGTGTTGTGTGTGTGGTGTGTGTGTGTGTGTGTGTGTGTGTGTGTGTGTGTGTGTGTGTGTGTGTGTGGTGTGTGTGTGTGTGACTTGTGTGTGTATGTGTGTGTGTGTGTGTGTGTGTGTGTGTGTGTGTGTGTGTGTGTGTGTGTCTGTGTGTGTGTGTGTGTGTGTGTGTGTGTGTGGTGGTGTGTGTGTGTGTGTGTGTGTACCTTTGAGTGTCTTTGCATGTGATATACGAAAAAAGGAACAAAGATACAGCAATCACCCCCCCTCCCCCTTAAAATGATAAAAACTCCGAAAGAAGCCCACATTCTCTCCTCTAGTTTTATCTTCCCTTAATGATGATGATAATAATAATTATAATATAATTAATAATAATAATAATAATAATAATAATAATAATAAATAATAATAATAATTATTATTATTATTATTATTATTATTATTATTGTTATTGTTATTGTTATTATTATTATTATTATTATTATTATTATTATTATCATAATACATACAATTTATATAACGCTAAATCTTGTAATGCAAACAAATCAATGCGCTTGCATTCAAATCAGTTGCACGTATGCAACCATTCACAAATGAATTAACAAATTATAAATTTACGAAAACTCACACACACATATACCCTTACACATACCCACACAGCCCTACACACATCCACACCCACATACACAGGATAACGCACAGTGATGGAGATGGAGGAGACTGACTGAAAATAGGGACAGATGTGAGGTGTGATGATGGAGGAAGATCCTAGGTAGGAAATAAGTGTGTCTTTAGATTGGATTTGAAAGTGTCAAACAAAGGGATTTGTCGAAGGGACAGAGGGAGGTCATTCCAGATAGATGGACCAGAAATAGTGAAAGAACGACGGCCGACACTGGACTGTTTGAACCTTGGTATTTGTAAGTACATAGTATCTGCAGCAGAACGGAGGGATCGAAAAGCAGTGTACAGTGAAGACAGTCACAGAGATAAGAAGGTGCAGTCTTGTGTAGACATTTGTAGCAGAGGG
>JASPKP010000186.1:37500-42500 GCA_030674155.1 Stramonita haemastoma | reverse complement strand
CTAATCTGTTTGTAAAAAAGCACATCAGAGCTTATTCCATTATCTTCGATATAAAGGAATAATAAAAAAAAAAAAATGGACGAAGACGATAGGAAGTGTTGTGGAAGACCAAGAAAGGAAAGTACAGGCTAGAAAGAGAATAAACAAACATAATGGACGTGTGTTAGTGTTTTTGTGCCTTAAGACTAGAAACAATGTATAATGATAAAAAAGGAAGTTATCTTAAACATGAGCAAAGTTTAAACCCCACAAACTGTGAACATGAAACAACAATTTCAATATAAAAAATACTACAACAAATATTCAAGTGGACTGTGCTGTAAACATCTAGCAACGGCAAAGGCTAACTTTGAATTCTCAAATAAATTTTCAAGAGACAGCTTAGAAAATGTAGGTAAAAGGTTTGTTTTTAAAAGGACACTCAAATATGATATGAGTATTGGACATATGATCTCCACATAGACATCTTACATTTTTACAGAATTTTGTGATGATTTTGTGACTGCAAGAGTGTAAAACACCTTCATGCCCCATTTTTTTCTGAAAACTCCCTCAGCAGTATATCCAATAATTTTAAATTGGCATTTGAAAGTGTGATGGATCGGGTAGTCTAGGTGGTCTAGGTGGTAACGCGCCTTGCTAGAAAGCAAAAAGTCCGGGTCAGAGTGTGCGGTGGTTTGTATCCCGTTTGGGCCCCCAACTTTTTCCCCATCCATTAGACCCTGAGTGGTGGTCTGGACGCTAGTCTTTCGGATGAGATGATTAACTGATGTCCCGTGTGTTACACATTACTATTTAGCGCACGCAAAAGAACCCACGGCAACAAAGGGGTTGACCCTGGAAAAAATCTGTAGAAAAAAAGCCACTCTGATAGGGAAAATAATTAATACAGTTGCCTACATGGGAGAAAAAAAGGGCAGGCGCTTGCACTTGTGGCGACGCCCTCTTCCCGGGGAGAGCGGCCCGAATTTCACGACGAGAAATCTGCTGTGACATAAAGTGGTACAGAATACAAAAAATACAAGAAAGGTTTCTGTTACAGTCCCCTGGGATATTTGTTATAGTTGCATTAACGTTAATGAGATGTTTTTATTGTTGTTTTTTTCTTTAGTATTGTTATTGCATTGTCTGGTTTCTTGGGGGGGGGGGGGGGGGGGGGGGGGGGGGGGGGGGGGGGGGGGGAGGGGGGTTACACACGTTTTGAATAAGACTTTTTTTCGTCTAATATTACTAGAAGTGAACAGACGTAAAGTTGGAGACAACAACAATACACGGACCTGCTGACGCAAAGCTAAAGAGAGAGTGAGGAATGGGAGAGCAGACAGACAGATACAGACAGACAACAGATAGACCTGTGGCTCTATGAACTGTGTATCTGTGTGGTCAGTTACAGACAGACAACAGACAGACATGTGGCTCTATGAACTGTACTGTGTATCTGTGTGGTCAGATTCAGACAACAGACAGACATGTGGCTCTATGACCTGTGTATCTGTGTGGTCAGGTTCTGTGGCCCGGCCACCACAGTGGACGTCCCCACAGCCGGCCCCCCACGAAAGGTGCTGAGGTCCCAGGGGCAGGCTGTGGCGGAGACGGGACTCCGCTACTCGTCGCTGGTGCTGACGCCCACCCAGGTGACCTTGCTGAGCAGACAGCCGGAGGCACAATACCTCTACCTAAATGGTCCTCCAGGGACGGGGAAGACGGTATGCCTCTACCTCAAGGCCCTGCTGTGGCTCCAGCAAGGCCGGCGGGTGGTGCTGGTGAGCGGTAGCGTACAGAGTCGTGCCGTGAGCCTGTTTGCTGCAGGAACAGCTGGTGAGGATGGCGGGGCCAGCAGCCGCCATTGATCGCCACTGCTATGACATCCATGTCAGGGGTTTTGATGCTGCGGCAGAAGTGAGGAGACTCCAGCAGCAGATGGGCCAGGGCCCCTTCTCCGTCATTGTGGATGAGTTTGGAGATGTCATGTCAGTTCTGTTCTCTGGATGGTTTACTGATTTTATTGCTCTGTGTGTGTGTGTGTGTGTGTGTGTGTGTGTGTGTGTGTGTGTGTGTGTGTGTGTGTGTGTGTGTGTGTGTGTGTGTCTGTTCAATTTCTTTTGACGTCTTTTCACAAATTGTGATATTAGACGGAAATGAGGGAGAGAGAGACAGATACAGAAAAGACAGAGGGGGGAAGGGTGTTTTGAATGTCAGGGGAGGAGAGTGTAGTTGGTAATGTATGGAAGATGGAAATTCAGGGGATCAATAGGGCCTACATGTGGATTGATTAAAAAAAAAACCTTAATGTTACTTACCTACTAAACTACAATGAACAAAAAGGAAAATGCAGTTCTAACAATTCCTAACAAAAACAGTAATTCCAACGAAAAAAATTGTGAGGCGATTTCACCTGAGAAAAATAGCCGTAAAGTAGCCTCCCCCCCCCCCCCCCCCCCCCCCCCCCCCACCAAAAAAAAAAAAGAAACACCACCAACAATAACAACAAAAAATTATTTTAAAAAAAAATAAATAAAAAAGCTACCCCACCCCACCCCAACAACAACACACAAAAAAGAAAAAAATCAAACATGAACAAAAAACCACCCAACCCCCAAAACAAGAACGAGAATTCCCAACAACAGCAACCAGAAGCCAGTTATGAACATAATCATCCCCCTCTCTCTTCCCCAAGAAACAAGCAAAATAAACAATAGGTATAACAAAAAATCCTGTGAACAGGAGACCTATTGGAATCCCCAAAAGTGCAAACAAGAAAGAAAAAAGAAACTGGTTTAGAGTGTCTTTCAAGTCCAAAGCAATCACAATAACTAACCAAACTGGACTATGCATCAGCGATTTAAAAAAAAGTCATAAATAAGTGGCAGAATGTTGACTATAGCTGATGGAGAAGATGCTATCAAAACGGGAATATGCCTTTTTAAACTGCAGCATGTTAATATATGATCTACCGTTATATTATTACCGCACATGCAAAATGCATTTCCAGCATATTTTGTCTTGAAGCAATTCAATTTCCATTAACAAGCTAAGGAGACAATCTGCTTTGAACAATATATATCACGTTCTCGTGTTTTAACAAAAGACTCAAATTTCCGTAGTTCTTTGTGTGCATCTAGACAGCCAAGCCTTCTTTCCTCACAATGAAAGAAATTTCGTTGTGATTTTATTATGACATGATAACACTCTTGTAGTGAAAATGGGAGTACTAATTATGTCACCTCTGATGAACCCTTTGCTCTTTTTTTTCGCTAGGATGTCAACTTTTTCATTGTAGTAAAAACCACTGTGAGATGGAATCCAACAGAAAGTTAATTCTGAGCCTTTTAAACATAAAAAGCTGAATCAAATGGCAAATGTCAATGACAACTTCAGATCTAACTTTTGTTTGCAAAGAACTAATGGCATAAATTACTGATTTAGAGTCTACACAAAAAGAATTTGAAAAATGGTTTTAGAAAAACTGACGAAAAAACGTAGATCCATCAATATTGCGACTAGTTCCGCTGTAAATATTGATATACTTTCACCAAGATGAAATCGGTTTTCGGATTTTAGATCTGGCATAATAATTATAAGCAGCACCAGCGTTATTGTTTAATACTGAGCCATCTGTGAACACTTTTAAATGATTAGGATAGTTGTCTTCCAAATGAATCTTGGCATGAGAAGATACTAAATTTATATTGTCCTTTTTCGCTATATCAATGTAATTGATATCAAAGATTGCTCTATTTAACTCCCAGAAGGGAATGGGGGGGCAGTGCATCCTGTTGTGCTACATTTCCTGTTGGATCTAACCCACAATTTGTAAAAAACCTTTGATGTGTATGTTCTCAAGGTGGTATGTGATGATATAGATCTCGCTCTCTTAGGAAAATCGTTATCAGACTTAAGATTAATCAAAGATTTCAATCATTTTGAACAGACAAACTTCGCAACCAAAATTTACTTCAAGCAACACTCCTATAATCTTCCATTGGTAAAACCCCTGACATACTGTATGTTTTTAAACATGAACCATGGATAGGTAGGCCTAGAGCAAGTTTATATGCCCTGCAGTCTATGCTTTGGAGTTTTTTCAAAAGATATTTTGGGGCACTAGAAAAAAACTTCCTGGGCAGAAGTTAATTTCGAAGGAATTAAAGATGTTGAAAGATGCAACAAGGTACAGATATCTTGGCCCCGTGGCTGTTTACTGACAATTTTCAAAATGCTCAAGCTTTTTCTTGCTTTAGTAAAAATATATTCAATATGTTTATGCCATGTTAATGTTGATATTAGAAACACTCCAAGGAATTTAACTACTTCTTTATAGTGTAAGATTCCACCATTTATTTTAAAACTTGGCATTTCCGTTGGATTTGCTTCATTATTAAAGAGCATCATGTGATTCTTATCATTTGAAAGCTGTAATCTATTTTCGGTCATATACTTAGCTATAGCATTTAAATCGATCTATACATTTTTTGGGGTATAATTCAGAGACCTAGCAGGCGTGTTCTTTTTCATCACAACTTTCATCCATACACATATATCATCGGTGTGTGTGTGTGTCTTTAATTCTTTGATGTGTGTGTGTGTGTGTGTGTGTGTGTGTGTGTGTGTGTGTGTGTGTGTGTGTGTGTGTGTGTGTGTGTGTGTGTGTGTGTGTGTGTGTGAGAGAGAGACAGAGACAGAGACAGAGACAGAGACAAAGACAAAGAGAGAATTATAACAACGATATTGATCAGAAGAGTGATAAGAGTGGTAATCTATTTATTTATATGATAATAGTATTATAATTATAATAATGATGATGATTATTGCTGTTATTATAATACTGATAGTGATGATGGTCATGATGGTGATGATGATGATGTATGCAATGTACAGATTTATATCGCTGAATCTTGTACAACAACAGAATGGCCAGCTATGGTCTGTGTGGTGGGCGAGGCTCTAAACAGCCAGAGTGGAAGAATAGTGTGTGTGTGTGTGTGTGTGTGTGTGTGTGT
>JASPKP010000186.1:27500-32500 GCA_030674155.1 Stramonita haemastoma | reverse complement strand
CAGAACAGGCACCACTGAACACCACCAAAGTGACCCAGCAGAAGTGCAGGGCCCCTCTGGCTGGTGGCCCCGTGGCGGCCTAATATTGATGGGCTCCCTGTGGACTCCCGACCCCGGGGGGGAGACACAACGAATCTGGGTATGGCTGTGGCGGGGAGACTGAAATGAGCGGCGTGGGAACAGCAGTACGGGAACGTCACAGAAGACGAGGCAGCAAAAAAAAAAAAAAAAAAAAAAAAAAAAAAAAAAAAAGATATATGCCTGATGACAGAATCGGGTTTGATTCTTTTTGTTTGTAAGTTGATATCATCACTTTCGATTTGGTCTTTCGTTGGTTTCCTATCAACGTAATTCTGTGGTTTGCTTTCACCAAGAATTCTTAGTGATGTGCACAAGTCTGGTATAGCCTCCTCACCAGATTGGTGCTATTTCTCCTTACCTGTTTTCAGTGTTACCTATTTTTTATCTGATTTTTTTCTTCTTCATATCTGGTTCATAGTAAATGATGAATCGTGTGCCTGGGTGCACCAGTATTATGTGGTGTCCGTATGAGTCAGGGGATCAAACCCAGAGGGTTTACCTGGAACATTGAACTGTGTGGATTGATGCAGAGGCATGAACATTGTGCTGTGTTGATGCTGACACAGAGGTTTGACTTGGGGTGGTGTTGTAAAGAAATTGGAATTATTTGGGGTTATTTTTATTGTTGGATTTGAAGCTGATGTTTACAAGTAAATTGTGTCTTCTTAGTAGCCTGTGAGCGATTTTTGTTGTTTTGATATTTGATTAAATGGTGATTTTTGCGTAATAAATTGTTGATATATTAATCTTGTCTTTGGTTACTCTTGTCCAAATTCAAATGTCATTGGCGGGAGGGAGGGTTTCATATAATTCTCACCCAAAAGGAAGTGACATAACTGTGGGAATCTGTTATCATGATTTTGTGTGAATCCGTTATTATGATTGTATATAAATAACTTGTTATGATCGTTATGATTTTTACTTTATCTTTACATCACTTCAAGTCACGACAGACTTCTCTGCGTGAAATTCGGGCTGCTGTCCAGTAGAAAAGCGCGTCGCCACAAGAGCAGCGCCGCTCATTATCTTTTTCATGTCTGCAACTTTATTTATTTCCCTATCAGAGTGGGTTTTTCTACATAAGTTTTGCCAGGTTCAACCCTCTTGTTGCCGTGGGTTCTTTTACGTACACTAGATATTTTTTTGTAAGATACAGGAACTCGTTTAAATCGTCTCATCCGAACTGATAACAGCCAGACCACAACTCATGGTCTACTGGAGGGGAAAGGTTTGGGGCCAAACAGGGTTCAAACCACCCGCACACTTCCGACCCTGACTTTTCACTTTCTAGGCTGGCACCTTACCTTACTAAAACTGAATCCAAAGATCTTTGTTGTGTGTGTAAACCAGGTTTGAAGACTATATGCTTACACATATTGTTTCTCAAAATGTTCAATCTTTATCAATGGCTTCAATTCACTTCAATATGTATGACAGTCTTTAGTAATGGTTTCATTTCACTTCAATATGTATCAATCTTTATTAATGGCTTCAGTTCACTTCAAGATGTAGCAATCTTTATTAATGGCTTCAGTTCACTTCAATATGTAGCAGTCTTTATTAATGGCTTCAGTTCACTTCAGTATGTAGTAATCTTTATTAATGGCTTCAGTTCACTTCAGTATGTAGCAATTTTTATTAATGGCTTCATTTCACTTCAATATTTATGACTGTCTTATAGTAATGGTTTCATTTCAGTTTAATATAGATAATTATGACAGTCTTTATTAATGGCTTCATTTCACTTCAATATTTATGACTGTCTTTAGTAATGGTTTCATTTCAGTTTAATATAGATATGACAGTCTTTATTAATGGCTTCATTTTACTTCAATATTTATGACAGTCTTTAGTAATGGCTTCATTTCAGTTATATATATATATATATATATATATATATATATATATATATATATATATATATATATATATATATATATATATATGACAGTCTTTCTATGGCTTCATTTCAGTTCAATGCTGATGTGTCAATGTCTGTTGTGTGTACCACAATACAGCTTTCGCAGTTATCACATTCCACTTTGGTTTTTAGTTTGTTTGTGTGTGTGTGTGTGCGTGGTGCGGTGCGTGCGTGCGTTGTGTGCTGGTGTGGTGTTTTGGTGGAAAGAGAGAGAGAGAGAGAGAGAAGAGAGAAGAGAGAGGAGGAGAGAGAGAGAGAGAGAGAGAGAGGAGAGAGGAGAGAGAGAGAGAGAAAGGAGAGAGAGAGCAAGAGACGAGAGAGAGAGAGAGAAGAGAGATCTAAAACACACCATCAGCAAACATTATTCTAAACTCATATAAGAGACAGAAACATACAGAAGCAGTCTCACATACGCACGCACACAACAACACACACACATGCCGCACACTACACACACACACGCGCACACGTACACCACATCTCCCACCAACACACATACACACACACATCACGAACACACATACCACACACGCACACACGACGCACCACATACCACCCCCACCACCAACACACACACACAAACACAACGCACACACACACACACACACACACCACACCCACACACACACACACACACACACACACACACACACACACACACACACACACACACACACAACACATGGGGGCTGAATATAGTCTAGTGGTCAGAACATTGCGCTTGCAATGTGACGACCCGCGTTCGATTCCCGATCGAGAGGATTTTTCCTCTGGAGATAACATCAGTGATGATACCACTTCCCCTAAAAGTCTTTCTGTGAGACTATAAACCGAGGTGTATGCACACACCTCTTACCAGCATCTTTGATATGCGTGGCGCCGAACTTGTGGCGACCTCATTCCTCAGGAGAAGCCCGGCCCGCCTGAATCTAGTAGGTTTGGCGAAAGGAAAGCCGGAAAAAATGTCAATAGTCGAATATACAATAGTGTGATGCGCCACAAGAAAGTGTAGGGACTCCGCCACATGCACATACAGAAGAAAAGGCCCCCACAAATACGAGCGCGCGAACGCCGACATAAAACGCTGCGGTACTCATGTTAATAATCATAATGTACAATCTTATGATGCAACTTAGGAAAGTGCAGAGACTACCCCACATGCCCCCACACAAATAAAACGCACATACAAAAAGAGCGCACGCACGCGAACGCGCGCCAACCCCCTACCAATGACTAAGGCGCCTTTTTCGAAAAGATGCCACAAAATCGGCCGGCTTGAGTCCCCTCCCGGGACTACCCCAATTTTTGCACAGCGGCACAGCCCACGGCACCAAGGGGGTGCGGTACTGTATGCATACCCACCCTACCACCATCTTTGATAGGAGTGGTGCCACACTTATGGTGACGCCATTCCTCCCGAGAAAAGACTTTACAAAACGGGCTGGTCTGTGCCCCTCCCTACCCTGATGTTTAAGGAAGAAAAGGCGAAGGACAGCTGTCCTAAAACTGCACCAAAGACTGTGCATGGCCTGAGCCAGATGACTGGTGCACTGAACTAACACCAATCAGAACGATGCTGCAGCAACACAAAGCTGCCCCTGTATAGAAAAGCTTTCCTTGCCTCCTGCTCTGCCCCTATAAACCTATCTAAAAGGGCGCCAAGTCCTCTGCCCTTATAAACCTATCTAAAAGGGCGCCAAATCCTCTGCCCTTGTAAACCATCTAAAAGGCCCAATCCTCTGCCCTTGTAAACCTATCTAAAAGGGCGCCAAATCCTCTGCCCTTGTAAACCTATCTAAAAGGGCACCAAATCCACACCCCTGTCCTCTCTCTCCTCTCCATGCCTGTTTCCACTCTGACGCATCTTTCTACCATCGACAACAGCAGCAGGCTACTTGACCAACCCCTACCTCCTCCCTAACAAACACCTGCACACAGGGGCAGATAGAAACTCACATCTGTGACACACCTGTATTGGCTATTAATTTTGTCTGAATTTAAACATTCTTGCCGTTCATCAGACAGTAATTTTTCGTCTGTGTGTATGTTAGGTTGTTTTTTATGTTCAGCCTTGCCCTTTAAACACACCGAATCTGCCGAGATTCGAACCTAGGACTTCATGGACCCAGGTCAAGCTTCAATTTTGCGGGGTTTAGTAGAAGGCACACGTCAGTCTCGGAAGACTATGGAGTTGCGCTCTAGTCTTTAGAGCGCAAAGCCTGGGCAAGTATGTATGGAGGGCAAGCTGTTACCCATGCAGCAGACCCCCCATCTCCACGGCACTGGAATGATCCATTGGAAAGGCAATGACCGATACGAATGGTTCCAGTACCGTCGCAGGAGCCACCAGAACGTTGCCATATACCCACAGCCCCGAGCCGCTCTGGGACTCCAACTCCCCGATTTTTCCTCAGGGATGGTGTCTAAACACGACACCTGTGTGCATGCTGGTTTGTTATAATTTTGTCATCCGCTCCTACCGGCACACGATGGCCTACTCTTCCGAAAGGTGGAACGGGTTTTAACGTGTGCGCAAGATGTTTTGCGTGCATTCGCACATGGGGCCTGGTTTCGAGTCTCATCCGAATGACTTTGACATTCAGTTCGATTTTTTCGTCAAACTGGGAAGAAAGGGCGAGGCTGGGTACGAACCCAGAAACTCACGATTTACATATTGGCAGGCGAACGTCTTAACCATTCTGCCACCGTCCTTGCGGGTTTAATCCATGGGAAACTACTGGAAAACTTAGATGTAGTATTTCTGTAGAAGTTGTTACTTCCCTTAACTGAAAGTCGTCTTGAATGTTTTTCTTTTCTTTTAGTTGTGTGTGTGTAAGTCATATCAATCAATCATTTTTTGTTCAGATGGTACATGTGTGTGTGTGTGTGTTTGTGTGCGTGTGTGTGGTGTGGTGTGTGTGTGTGTGTGTGTGTGTGCGTGTGTGTGTGTGTGTGTGTGTGTGTTGTGTGTGTGTGTGTGTGTGTGTGTTTGTGTGTG
>JASPKP010000186.1:0-17500 GCA_030674155.1 Stramonita haemastoma | reverse complement strand
AATATCATACAATATCATGCGCCACAGCATCACCACATTCATGCACACACAAACGTTCACCACAAACAGCACCGATTGCATACCCCTTCCTCCGCCCCCCCACCCGCAACCGCTCCCCCTGTCAAACAACACTATGAATAAGCAGAAGGCTCGACAAAATGTGACGCAATAATGACCCCTTGTACACACATTAAATAATAATATCATACAATATCATGCACCACAGCAATCTGCAGGGTCTCCTCCCACGCACAAACAAACAAATTTGCACACACAAACAAAAGCGCAACGCACGCACGCGCGCATGCATACACACCCTCCCATGAATAAAGCTAAAGAAGAATTTCCAAAGATGTGAAGAAAACGCCGTTTTCGGGCTCTTGCCACCCGCACTTTTCCGCAGTTACAGAGCCCACGGCACCAAGACCCTATTCTACTCTATGCATACAAACTTCCCAACTATTTTCCATGTGTGTGGCGTTTGACTTGTGGCGACACCACAGCCCCGAAGATGGCAACCCCGCTTGAAAGAGCCAAGTTCGTCGCAAAGAAAACAGGGTACAGTGTACCAAAAATGACCCCCGCAACACACATCAAATAATAATATCTACACATATCATGCACCACAGCAAACTGCAGGGTCTCCTCCACACGCACAAACAAAAATAATCTGCACACAGGAACACCAGCAAACGCACGCACGCGCGCATGCATACACACCCTCTTCATGAATAAGCTAAAGAAGCCTTCCAAAGATGTGACGAAAACGCCGTTTTCGGGCCCTTGCCACCCCCACTTTTAATCCGTTACAGAGCCCCCGCCCCAAGCCCCTATTCTACTCTATGCAAAAAACTTTCAAAACCCTATTTGATGGTGTGGGCCCGGACTTAGGGCCACCCAAAAAGCCCCGAAAAATGGCAAACCCCCCCCCCATGTATTTTCCAATTTTTGTGGGAAAGAAACGGGAAATGTACCATAAATGACCCCCAAAAACACACAAAAATAAAAATAAAAACATACAATATAAATCGCCACAGCATCCCCCACATTCATGCCACAAAAACAAAAAAATACACCCCACACACCCCCACAAAAACACACACACCCCAAAAAAAAACCAACGCACTAAAAACTGGAAATTGAAAAAACCACCAACCCGGAGCACCCACCACAACGCAAAAATTCGCCCCACAATAAAAAAAAGCTTTTTCGCGTACCTGCTCTGCCCAAAAAAAAACCTATTTTTAAAAAGCGCGCAAAATCATCCCCTCCACTGCCCCCTTTTCCCCCAGGCCCACGGGTTTTTTTTAAGGGGCCTATTGGTTTTCCCTGCCTTGCTAGTACCCCCCAGAAAGCTGAAAGTGACTTCACCCCCCCCCCCCCCCCCCCCCTGCACACAGTGGCTACCCCTTTAGACTAAACATTTTTTGAAAGTGTGGGGGTTTTCCTCTGGGGTATTGGTGTGAATCAAAACTTCTTGGCAGTTTGTGTGACGGGTAATGGCCCTTATTTTTTCCCCGACCCCTCTTTACTCAAATTTGGGTGTTTTTTTTTTTTGGTGTCCCAGGTGGCCCCCTCCACACAAAAACACCCACAACACACACCACACACACACAAAAACACACAAAACAACCACACACACACACAAAACACCCCCACACCCTTGTTCCCAAAGGTTTGCCCCAGGGTCAACAAAAAATTTTCAGTCAAAAAGTTTTAAAAAACATCCTTTTTTTTTTCGATTTTCATATAACAGAACACAAAAGGAAATTTTTTAAAGGCTGTAAGGCACATTTTTTGGAACCGAAAATTTTCCCTAATACCTAAATCGATTTTAAAGACAAAGGTAAATAAAACACACCCACACACACACAAACAACACACACACACACAAAAACCCTTTTGTCCTGAAACACATTTTTATAAAAGGTGTCCATTAGAGATTAAGGCTTTTTAAAAAATCAGGTTGAACTGGTGGGGGGCTGGATTTTTGGGGGTAGGGGGCGGTTGCTTTTCCCCTTTTAAAAAAAAAATTCCCTTACCTTAAATAAAACACCATATTTACCCCTTAAAAAAAAAAATTATTCCTTCCTTCCTTTTCCTTTTCCTTCCCTTCCCCTTCCTTCCTTCCCCCCCTCTTTTTCTCTCTCCCCTTCTCTGTCTCCCCCCCTTTTGTCTCTTTCCCCTGTCCCCCTCTGTCTCTGTCTCGTCTCTCTGTCCTTTTCTCCCCTCTGTCTCTTGCCCTCTATTTTCTGGTCCCCCCCTCTCTGTCTGTCTCTCTCTTTTTCTCTGTCCCCTGTCCCTTGCTCTCTCTCTCTCCACCCTCTCTCCTTCCCCTTTCCCCTTAAATCCCCCTCCCCTCTTCCTCCTCCCCTCTCTCCCTCCCTTCTCTCCCTCCATAATCAAAAATTTTTTCCTCCCCCCCATTTTTTGGTTTTCTTTTTTCAAAGTTTTCTTTATCATTTCTTTTGAATTTGAAATTTTATTTTTTTTTTTGTTTTTTTTTATTTTTTTTGGGTTTTTTTTGGGGGGGTTTTTTTGCCGGGGCCGGTAAAAAGGTAATTTTTTTATCAAACCCCCTTTAAAAAAAAATTTTTCAAATTTTTTTCTTACCTTTGCCCTTCTTAATTTTTTTTTTGTTTTCTTTTTACCCTTTTGTTTTGGGATAGGGGGGGGGTGGGGTTTGGGGGGTTTTAATTTACCCTTTCCCCGACCCCCTTTGGAAAAAATTTAACCCCCTTTCCCTTTTTTTCTATTCCCCCCTTTTAAAAGAAAATTTCCTTTCCCCCCCCAAAGCCTCTCCCCCCCCTCCCATCCCTCCCCCCCTCTCCCAATTCCCCCACCTCTCATCCCCTCTAAAACCCCTCCACCCCTCCCTTTCCCCTTCCCTCTCTACAGGACTCAATCCCTCCCCGGGTTCCCCTCCCCCCCCCCTAAACCCCCTTCATTTCCCACAAACCTCAAATTTCCAACCCCCCCAAAATTTTTCCTTCACCCACAAATTAAATTCCCCCCATAAACCCCCTTCCCCCCCCTCCCCCTCTCAATTTGTAGGATTAAACTGTTTCTTCCCCTTTGAATATTGAAATTTTTTTTCCAAAAATTTTTTTTGGTTTTTAAAAAAAAAAAGGATTTTATGTTGGTTTTTTGTTTTAATCTTTTTTTTTTTTTTTCCCGGTTTTTCCCCCCCCTTTTTTAGCCAAATTTTGCTTGTTTTTTTTCCCCCCCTTTAACCCACACCACACAAAACACACACAAACACACACACACACACACACACACAACCACACACACACACACACAATTAAACAAAACCCAACACACACACAAACCACACCCACAACCAGGACAAAACCACCACGCAACACACACCCCCACCTCATCATTATAATTTTGAAATGCCTTCTTTTTTCAGGGCCCTGAAATATTTGCTTTTTTTTAATATTTTTTGCTATGCTATTTTTTTTTTAAAAAATAATTAAAAATGTATACTTTTTAGGAAAAAACGGGGGGTTTTGTTTAAAGGGTTTTAATTTTTTTTTTTTTTAATTTTGGGTTTAAACTCTCCCTGCTGGTGGGAAACCCTGGTATGAAGGGGTAGGGGGGGGGGGGTTTTCAAAGTTTTAAAATTTCCCCCTGATCAGGGAAAGGGGCCCGGGAAAGAAAAAAAGTATGAAATGAAAAATTACCTGCCCCCCCCTTTGGGAAAAAAAAAGTTTTATTCTTTCTTTAAAATTTTTCATTCATTCTTTTCATTTCTATCTCTCTCCCTTCCCAACTGGGAACCCCTAACCCCATCCCTATCCCCCCCCTTTCCCCCCCTTCCCCCTCACTCCCCCCGCTCCCCCGCCCTCTCTCAACCCCCTCTCTCTCCTCCTCTCTCTTCTAAACCCTTTCCTCCCTATCCAACCCCCCCCTCCCCCCCACCAACCTCTCCTCCCCCCTCTCTTTTTCTTTTAAACACCCTTCCCTCTCCCTCCCCCCCTTCTTCCCCATCCATTTTCCTCCCACCCCTCCCCCTCTCCCCCCCTCCCCAAACCCTTTCCTCCCTCCCCCCCCCCCACCCCTCCCCCCAAAACTCTCCCCTCCCGCTCCTCCCCCTCTCTCTCTCTCTCTCTCTCTCCTCTTTCCTTTATTTTCCTTACCATCTTCCACTTCCACATATACTGTCCTAGACTTATCCTTGTATAGGAGTGTTTGGTTCTTGTGCTGAGTTGAAATTGCATTTTACTTTTTAAATATAGATACGGTTTTTAATTTTTTGTGTTTAAGTGTTTTTATGTTTGTTTTTTTTATGTGTGTGTTTTTTTTTCTTTTTTTGCCTTCATTGCTTGTTTTTCCTCCTCACACACGAAACACACACACACCACACACACACACACACACACACACACACACACACACACACACACACACACACACACACACACACACACACACACACACACACACACACACACACACACATATATATATATATATATATATATATATATATATAATATATATATATATATATATATATATATATATATATATATATATATATATATATATATACACACAATCTACACACACACACATACACACACACATATACACACACACGCGCGCGCGCGCGTGCGCACGCAAACACCCCCCCCCCCTCCCCCGTCACACACACACACCACAGGTACACACGCACAAAACCACACACACACACAAACATGCACCACGCACGAACGCAAACACACACACACACAACACACACACACACACAACACACTCTCAAACACATACGCACAAGCACGTGCGCGCATGCATACCCAAACCCCGGCAAAAAAGCTGCAGTTTTGGACAAAGACGGGACCCAAAGAGTCGTTTTCAGGCCCGTCCTACTCCAACTTTTGTAGGGTTACAGAGACCCAAAGGCACCAAGACAATATGGCTCTGTATGCATACACACTCTCCTACCATTTCCGATGTGGGTGGCGCCGGACCTGTGGCGACTCCGCAGCCCTCACTCAACAGCTGAGAAAGCTAGTTTCTTGCAAGGAAATCTGCTACAGTGTACGCAACAAAAACCAAGCAGCGCGCACAATAATAATGACCATATACAGCAATTTCTGGCTCAACAGCAAAGTGCAGGGTCCACTCAACATGCGTCCATACAAACAAACACATTGACAAAAACATGCGCCATACCCAACCCTAGGCAAAAAGGCTGCGGTTTTGGACAAAGACAGAACACAAAGAGTCGTTTTCAGACACGTCCTACCCCAACTTTTGTAGGGTTACAGACCCAAAGGCACCAAGACAGTATGGCTCTGTATGCATTCACCCTCTCCTACCATTTCCGACGTGTGTGGCGCAAGACCTGTGGCGACTCCGTAGGCCCTCAAGAGCTGAGAAAGCTAGTTTCTTGCAAGGAAATCCGCTACAGTGTACGCAACAAAAACTAAGCAGGGCGCACAATAATAATGACCATATACAGCAATTTCTGGCACCACAGCAAAGTGCAGGGTCCCCTCTACATGCGCGCACACAAAAAAAAACAAACTGACAAGAACATACACGCGAGCGCGTGCGCGCATGCATAGCCAACCCCCGGCAAAAAAGGTGCGGTTTGGGGCAAAGACAGGACCCAAAGTGTCGTTTTCGGGCCCGTCCTACCCTAACTTTTGTAGGGTTACAGACCCCAAGACACCAACACAATATGGCACTATATGCATACACCCTCACCTACCATTTCCGACGTGTGTGGGCGCGGACGTGTGGCGACTCCGCCGCCCTAAAGAGCTGAGAAAGCTAGTTCTTGCAAGGAAATCCGCTACAGTGTACGCACCGAAAACCAAGCAGGGAGCACAATAATAATGACAATATACAGCAAGGTCTGGCAGCACAACAAAGTGCAGGGTGCCCTCCACATGCGTGCATACAAACAAACGCACTGACAAACATCAGCGCGCGAGCGCGTGCGCGCATGCATACCCACCATCCTTACAAACACGTGCGGTTTGGGGAAACAAACGGGACCCAAAGAGCCGTTTTCGGGCCCGTCCTGCCCCGACTTTTGCACGGCTACAGATCCCAAAGCACCAGGACAGTATGGCACCCTATGCATACTCCCTCCCCTACCATCTCCGACGTGGGTGGCGCCGGACTTGTGGCGACACCGAAGCCCTCAAAAGCAGAGAAAGCTAGTTTGTGGCAAGGAAATCGGGTACAGTGTACGCACCGAAAACCAAGCAGGGCCCCAATAATCATGACCATATGCAGCAATATGATGCACCAGGGCAAACTGCAGGGTCCCCGCCACATGTGCACACACAAACAAACGCACTGACAAACACCGCGCGCGCGCGCGTGCGCGCATGCATACCCACCCCCCTGCCAAAAAGGTGCCGTTTGAGGCAAAGACGGGACCCAAAGAGCCGTTTTTCAGGCCCGTACTGCCCCGACTTTTGCAGGGTTACAGACCCCGAGGCACCAGGACAATATGGCACCTTATGCATACTCCCTCCCCTACCATCTTCCACGTGTGTGGCGCCGGACTTGTGGCGACACCGAAGGCCTCAAGTGTTGAGAAAGCTAATTTGTCGCAAGGAAATGGGTACAGTGTACGCACCGAAAACCAAGCAGGGCGCCCAATAATCATGACATTATACAGCAATATGATGCACCAAAGCGCGCCAAATCGACATCCCCCACTTTTTTTTTCCTTTCCAAGTCTTATTCCACTCAGGGTAGCTTGCTACCATCAACAGCAGCAGCAGGATAGGTTTACCCCCATCCTCCACCCTAACAAACACCTGCACACAGGGGGCCTAAAAACTTTACAGTCTATGACACACCTGTAGTTAAGGTCAGATGTTGCTGCTTGGGTATTCATTTGAATCTAAACATTCTTGCTGTTCATCAGACAGTAGTTTTTCATGTATGTATGTTTGGTTTGTATTTTGTTTTACTTTCCAGTGTTGCCTTTCAAACACACATACACATACACACCCCCTGGCACACTCGCATGTAGGGAGACACTCATGTAAAACATATACAAGCATACAAACATTCATTGATGCAGATAGACCACATGCATGCACAGAATGGGAGACACAAACTGCTACAAACTTACACCCCTTTTTACCACTCCCCCTCCCTCCCTCATTGATTTTTGACAACCCAGGTTCCATTGTGTCGATGATTTTTTTCTTCTAGAGTTAACATCAGTCCTGTCCCCACTCTCCCCAAAAGTCCTTCAGATGAGACTTTAAACCAAGGCCCGTGGGCGAACATCTTGTGCACACGTTAAATCCTGTTCCACTTTTCATAAGAGAAGGCCATCGTGTGTATGTGGGAAAGATGACATTTACAAAACTGCATTCACATGGGACTGGATGTAAAAAAAATACACAAGAGTGCTTATTCCATTATCCTTGATATAAAAGAATAAATCATCAATAAATACCCCCCTTTTTGTTCTTTGAATGCTCACACAGTAGCAACAAAGTCTGTCATAATAACAAAACATGTCTAGTGCTGCTGTGAAGCACCCCACAAGTCAGGACCAGTACATTCCTCATCAGCTAGGAGAGAACTGTCATCTTTAAAGTCTTTCTGCAAAAAACGTAGGCAAATGGACCAAGAAGGCAGATAATAGACTCTTGTCTATTGGACCAGACACAAGCAATGAGTGAGATAGAAAAGAGAATTTGAAAAGAGAATTAGCAGAGAATTTCCAGAAAGTAGTGATGCTATCTATATTGATATCCCCCCCCCCCCCCCCATTTTTTGCCTACTGGGAGATCTGTACATCTGATATCCCAGATTGTAAAGAGACTTTAACAGACACTTAAACTGCCGCCAACTTCTCTTTCACAGAATGGGGTCACACTCCCAACTCCTGTCCTAAATTCAGCCACCAATCACAGCCAGGTAGCACCTTGTTTGAAAAATAGTGTGGGCCGCCACTCCCTCCCACCCCCTACCCCCCTCCACCCCTTGAATTCGAATTTCAAAACAAACCCGTGCTGCTTTATCTGCCACACTGATAGATCTAAAATGAGGTCACCCACGCTGGGGGCTCGTGTGCACACAGGCATGCATGCACGAACATTTCTTCTTACCCTCTTCAGGAGCTGAAAAAGATAATAACAGCCCCACCTCATTCCTCTCTCTCTCTCTCTCTCTCTCTCTCTCTCTCTCTCTCTCCTCCTCTCTCTCTCTCTCTCTCTCTCTCCTCTCTCTCTCTCTCTCTCTCTCTCTCTCTCTCTCTCCTGTTTTCTGTCTTCTCTGTCTTCTTTCTGTCCGTTGTCTCTTCTGTCAGTGTTCTGTCTGTCTGTCTGTCCTCTCTTCTGTCTTCTGTCTCTTCTTCGTCTCTCTCTCTCTCTCTCTCTCTCTCTCTCTCTCTCTCTCTCTTCTCTCTCTCTTCTCGTCTTCTTCTGTCTTCTTCTCTCTGTCTCTCTCTCTCTCTCTCTCTCTTCTCTCTCTCTCTCTCTCTCTCTCTCTCTCTCTCTCCTTCTCTACTCTCTCTCTCTTTTTCTCTCTTCTCCCCTCTTCCACCTTCTCACTTTCTCTCTCTGTCTCGTGTCTGTCCTGTCTATGCAATCAGTCTCTATTCTGTTGGTTTATGATGTTTCACATGTTGTAGTTTCCCGAAATTCCCTGACATTTAATAGCTTATATTTAATTGAATGATTGGCAGACTGATTCCCTTGTTTTTGACCTTCATAGTTTTATGTTTAATAGAACGGTCGGTTGATTGATTCACTAGGTGTTGTTTTTTTGTTGTTGTTTTTTTATTAAAAAAAAAATGTTATAGCTTTATGCTCAAATCATACGATTGGTTGATTTATTCACCAAATTTGATTTTCATACTTTATACTTGAATTAGCGATTGGATTGATTGGTTGATTGATTCACTTTTTTTTATTCTTCTTTTAAGAGGGTTAGATGAAAACAAGCCACCATTGTGCTTAATCTTTTCCCTCAATAAAAATGTTCATTCATTCATTCATTCAACACACACACAGAGGATCTCGTGGATTCTTTTTATTTTATTTTTTTAATAATGGTATTGATGACATTGTAACTAATATAAGCTGTTTGTTGGAAACTATGATTTTTTAAAATTGTAAATGTGTGCAGAGCCCCCGAGAGCTAAGAAAGTGCGTTTGGCGGAAGGAAAGCTGGTAAGTGTACGCGACAAAAAACAAGCATTTCTCACAAGAATAAGGACAGTATACAGCAATATGATGCACCAGGGCAAAGTGGGCGGTCCCCACTACATGCACACACACAAACGAACACACTGACAAACACCAGCGCGCGCGCGCGTGCGCGCATGCATACCCACCCCCCGCCCGAAAAAGGTGCCGTTTTGAGCACAGATGCCGGCCAAAGAGCCGTTTTCAGCCCCGTCCAACCCCGACTTTTGCACGGTAAAAGACCTCAAGGCACCAAGACAATATCGTACTGTATGCAGACACTCTCTCCCGCCATCTTGGATAGGTGTGGCGCCGGATTTGTGGCAACACGAAAGCCCCAAGAGCTAGGAAAGCGCGTTTGGCGCAAGGAAAGCTGGAAAGTGTACGCGACAAAAAAGATAGTATTTCTCACAAGAATAATGACATTATACAGCTATATGATGCACTAGGGCGAAGTGGAGGGTCCCCGCCCATGCGCGCACACCAAACAAACACACTGACAAACACCAGCGCGCACACGCTCTCCCGCATGCATACCCACCCCTGCCGAAAAAGTTGCCGTTTTGAGCACAGATGCCAGCCAAAGAGCCGTTTTTCAGCCACGTTCAACCCCACTTTTGCACGGTAAAAGACCCCAAGGCACCAAGACAATATCGTACTGTATGCAGACACTCTTTCCCACCATCTCGGATAGGTGTGGCGCCGGATTTATGGCGACACGAGAGCCTCCAAGAGCTAAGAAACAGCAATATGATGATCAGGGCAAAGTGTAGGGTCCCCGCCACATGTGCGAAAACAAACAAACACACTGACAAACTTCAGCCTGCACGGCATGCACGCATGCAAACCCTCCCCCCGTCCGAAAAAGGTGCCGTTTTGAGCTCAGATGCCAGCCAAAGAGCCGTTTTCAGCCCCGTCAACCCCCACTTTTGCACGGTAAAAGACCCCACGGCACCAATACAATATTGCACTGTATGCAGATACTCTCTCCCACCAGCGAGCGCTTACCCCCCCCCCCCCCCCCCCCCCAAGGCCCCCCTATGCATAAGCTGAAGAAGGCGCAAAAGATGTGACGAAACGCCGGTTTCGGGCCCCTGCCACCCGCACTTTAGCACAGTTACAGAGCTCGAGGCACCAAGACCGTACCCTACGCTATGCATACAACCTTTACAACCATTTTTTGTGTGTGTGGCGCCGAAATTGTGGTGACACCGCTGCCCCGAAGATGGCAACCTTGCTCTCACGGGGCCAAGTTTGGAGGAAGCGTGGTACAGTGTGCGCATAGATGACCCCGAGAAAACACATCAACTAATATTTTCATACAATGCGATGCATCACAGCAAACTGCAGGGTCTCCGCCACAGGTTCGCACACAAACAAACGCACTGACAAACACCAGCGAGCGAGCGCACGTGCGCACGCATGTACACCCCGTATGCATATGCTGAAGAAGGCGCAAAACATGTAACGAAACGCCGGTTTCGGGCCCCCGCCACCCGCACTTTTGCACAGTTACAGAGCCCTCGGCACCAAGACCGTGTCCTACGCTATGCATACAACCTTTACAAACATTTTCGATGTGTGTGGCGCCGGAATTGTGGCGACACCGCTGCCCCGAAGATGGAACGCCGCTGTGACGGGGCCAAGTTTGTCGGGAGGAAGCGTGGTACAGTGTACGCATAGATGTGTGCGCGCATGTGGAGGGGACCCTGCACTTGGCTGTGGTGCATGATATTGCTGTGTATTTTCATTATTATTGTGCGCCCTGCTTGGTTTTTGTTGCGTACACCGTAGCAGATTTCCTTGCAAGAAACTAGATTTCTCAGCTTTTGAGGGCCGCGGAGTCGCCACGAGTCTGGCGCCACACACATAGAAAATGATAGGAGAGGGTGTATGCTTACAGTGCCATATTGTCTTGGTGCCTTGGGATCTGTAACCGTGCAAAAGTTGGGGTAGGACGGGCCTGAAAACGACTCTTTGGGTCCCGTCTTTGCCCCAAACCGCACCTTTTTGGCCTGGGGGTGGGTATGTGTGCGCGCACGCGCGCGTGTGCAGGTGCTTGTCAGTGTGTTTGTTTGCGCGAATGTGGAGGTGTCACTGCACTTGGCTGTGGTGCATGATATTGCTGTATATCGGCATTATTATTGTGCGCCCTGCTTGGTTTTTGTTGTGCACTCCGTAGCAGATTTCCTTGCAAGAAACTAGCTTTCTCAGCTCTTGAGGGCCGCGGAATCGCCATGAGTCCAGCGCCACACACCTGGAAAATGGCAGGAGAGGGTGTATGCATACAGTGCCATATTGTCTTGGTGCCTTGGGGTCTGTAACCGTGCAAAGTTGGGTAGGACGGGCCTGAAAACGACTCTTTGGGTCTCGTCTTTGCCAAAAACCGCACCATTTTGGCCGGGGGTGGGTTTGCGTGCGCGCACGCGCGCGTGTGCAGGTTCTTTTCAGTGTGTTTGTTTGTGTGCGTGCATGTATGCTTTCATACATATACATACATACATGCATAGATACATACATACATACATACATACATACATACTATACATACATACATACATACATACATACATACATACATACATACATACATACATACATAAACGACATACTAGATAGATAATAGATAGTAGTAGATAGATAATAGATAGATAGATAGATAGAAGATAGATGATAGATGATAGATGGATAGATGATGATATGATGGATGATAGATGGATGGATGGATGGATGGATGATAGATAGATAGATAGAGAGATAGAGAGATAGATAGATAGATAGATAGATAGATAGATAGAAGATAGATAGATAGATAGATAAAAGATGGGTAGATAGATAGATAGATAGATAGATAGATAGATAGATAGATAGATGAGATAGATAGATCCACACTAAAACCAGGCCCTTTTCAATACCAAATTCTTGGCATGCATTTCTATTCTTAAGAAGAATTTGGTTGAAAAACAAATAAAAGAGAAAACACTCCGGTCACCCCCACCCCTCCACCACCACCACCACCAAAACTGAGATAGTGCCATGGTCAGACAAAAGAAAAATATGAACAACATGAAAAAAGAAGGACGAATATTAAGTTAGACCTAAACACAAAAGTCTTACATGCCATATTCATCTAGACAAACCAAAACAATATCATGATAAAACTGTATTTTAAAAGCTGTATGTCGGCTAGCATAGTTATGATTATTTTATAATCTTTGAAACTGGGTCCTCAGCACACCTTTTGTTGTGTGGTTCGTGTACGTGTATGCTCGCTTCCCTGTCTATCAGTGTGTCTTTTAGTCTGAGAGTCTTACATCTGTCCACTACCTTTCTCAAATAACTGGCGATACGAGAGAAAGAAAGACAGACCGATAGATACATGACAGACAGACAGACAGACAGAAAGAATATCCACGAAAGAAAAAAAAAAAATGGACACAATCAAAATAATTCTAATTAGGAAAACATGCAAAACACATACAACATACAGGTGTGTTTTCTTATGTATTCCGGGTTGTTTTTTTTAATGAATTTTGTATATGATTGTCGCGCGCGCGCCCGCGCGCGGGCGTGTGTGTGTGTGTGTGTGTGTGTGTGTGTGTGTGTGTGTGTGTGTGTGTGTGGTGTGTGTGTGTGTGTTGTGTGTGTGTGTGTGTGTGTGTGTGTTGTGTGTGTGGTGTGTGTGTGTGTGTGTGTGGTGTGGTGTTAAGATAGGTAAAGAAGACATTTTTGTGGCTGAAACAATTGCAAATACTTTTGTTCTGAATGAGGATTTTGTGAGTACACAGTGATATGTCGCACAGACAAACTGAAATTAATGTTGGCAAAAATCAGAACTCGATTAAAAGGGAGACAATAATACAGTTAAACTAATATCCCGTTCTTGCTTCCCTTAGACCATAGATCTTCCAACCAGAGCAACAAGGGAGACGGAGCCCTACATAATCATCATTCTTTTTTTATCTTTTCTTTTATATTCATTTACTCTTTTATACCGAGATAATGGAATAAGCACGCATGTGCTTTTTGCCATCCAGTCCCCGTGTGTATGCAGTTTTGTATATTTTGTCATCTGTTCCCACCGGCAAACAATGGCCTACACTTACGAAAAGCGGGACAGGATTTAACATGTACGCAAGATGTTGTACGTGCATTCGCACACTGGGCCTCGGTTTATAGTTTCATCCGAAGGACTTTTGGGGAGAGTGGAGTCAGCACTGATGTTAACTCCAGGTGAAAAATCCCCTTGAACTGGAATCGAACCCGGATCGTAAAATTGTTAAATTTTATGCATACCAAGAATATGGCGTATTTCGAGAAGATGTGAGGAAGGGCCAGTTTGAATTCCGTCCTACCCCGACTTTTCCATAATAACAGAGCTGACGGCACCAAAAGAGTGCTTTACTGCACGCATACACACTTTACTACATCTTTGATGTGGGTGGCACCGGTCTTGTGGTGACACCACAGCCCAGAAGAGGGCAGTCCGGCTTTAATATAGGAAATGTGTTCGAACGAAAGCTGGTGCAGTGTACGCAATGATACATAGTAGTACATAGAATATCATTGATAGGGTCCTAATATAATGATTATGATGCACCAGGGCTAAGTGCAGGGCCACCGCCACATGCACACGCACAAAAATACGCAAACACATCCCATGCAAGCATGGGCGTGCATACCCCACCCCCTACTCCCTCAAGAATAAAGCGTATTTCGAGATATGACAAGAGAGTGCTGTACTGTATGCATACACACTTTCCTAGCATTTTTATCTTATTTTTTATTTTATTCTTTTATATCGAGGATAATGGAATAAGCACTCATGTGCTTTTTTTCATCCAGTCCCCGTGTGTCTGCAATTTTGTAAATGTCATCTGTTCCCACCGGCACACAATGGCCTACTCTTACGAAAAGCGGAACAGGATTTAACGTGTGCGCAATATGTTCTGCGTGCGTTCGCACACGGGGCCTCGGTTTATAGTCTCATCCGAAGGACTTTTTTAAGCATCTTTCACATGCATGGCACTGGTCTTGTGGCGAGACCACAGCCCCAAAGGAGGCAGCCTAGCTCAATATACGAAGTCTGTGGGACGAAAACTGGTACAGTGTACGCAACAATACATACTGTTACACATAATATTAATGATAATGTACTATGTGATGCACCACAGCACAGTGCAGTACCGTCACCACACGCACAAACACAAAAAAAACCCGCACAAAAACTAGCGCGCGCACTTATGCACACTCGCATACACAACCCAAGAATAAGGCGCATATAGAGATGTGACGAAAAGGCCTGTTTGAGTCTCGTCCTACCCCAACTTTTGCGCAGTAACAGAGCCCACGGCATCATGAGAGTGCTCTACAGTATTCATACACACTTTACTATCATCTTTGATCTGCATGGCGCTGTTCTTGTGGCGACACCACAGCCCCGAAGAGGGCAGCCTGCCTTGAATATAGCAAATCTGTCAGAATGAAAGCTGACACAGTGTACACAGCAATAAATAGTATTACATATAATATTAATGATAATAATATGCAATATGATGCACTACAGAACAGTGCAGGGCCGTTGCCACATGCACACATATATTTCTGAAAGCAGCCTACAAATCACTTCCCAAAGAAAAACCCAAAGGGTAAAAGGTTTGTGACCAGCTGAACAAAACCTTGAATCTGAACGCAACTGTGGTGTGTGTGTCGTAAAGTGGTGAAAGTCGTAAAGTAAACATGCTCAAGAGAGGTAAGAACTTGTCCCTGGTTCTAAAACTTCATGTGGAAACTTCATAAACTTATCCTTCTCTTTACCATAGATGGGTTGTCAGTACACAGGCTGCAAATTGCTAAACAAAGGAATCTGAATCTGACATTCTCCTTAGGAGCGTGCATGTCAATAGAACAACAGAGTTTACTCGGAAAGTCAGGAAGTCTTGCACTGTTTTGAGTTTGATCTTTTATTCTAGATAGTATAAATTTTATGGCTTTCATTTTGAGTGGTTTTCAAGCGTATTGACAGAAAGCGGTGTGCTGGGGATTTTAGAAATAATTTCCAGTTTCATTTAGACCAGGTTGGGGTTGTTTTGCACTTGAAGGTCTGACTTCAGTTAGGGACAGTAAACACATTTTAGGGACACAACACTACACGTGCAAATCATGTCTCTGTGGAGGTAGGTCAGGTGAGTTGATGTGATTTTTCTTTTTTCTTTTTTTTCTTTGCCATTTCAAACCGCCTGACATCTGCATGCAGTGTGGACCACTTGACCAGCAGGGAAAACAAGATGTGTGGGAATTTGAACATCAACATCACGTTTGGGCTTTTGTCTTTTTTTATAAAGACTATGAAGGAGAGCAGTACTGGTAAGTAACTTTTTAGTTAGAAGTAGCTACTTAGTAACAAGGCCGTAGTATCGATTGATATTTGTGTTAGAACTTGGGGGGAAACCTGCTTTTGTGATGTCTTGACAACTGCTGCCGAGAAATGTTGCTCTTGAAGGCAAGGAGTGATCTGGTGTCTTCACAAATATTCACTTAACTAAGAGTCTGATGTGGTCTAGTTGTGTCATAAACCCACCAGGCCTATTCTGTGGTGTTGCAAATTGGAGGGCACAGTTGTCATGAACCAAAATGGTTTGGTACTGTCACCAATAGGCATCCTTCAAAAACACACCACCACACACGCACACGCACACACACACACCAGACTTTCTAGTTAAAACAGTTTTGGGTCAATTAAGTTAAAGCAGGATATAAGGGACAGTTTTTAGTGTGAGTTTAAGATCTTAACTCCTACCCCCTCACCCCCTTTCCCTAGAGAAAGCGTAAACCCTTACATCCTATTATAATGGGAAAGATATTCAGATGCTCTCCTCCTTCTTACAGCCGGTTTGTCAATATTGTCAAATAGAGAGCTGTAGAATTGGGAAATGGAAAAAAAGATATTTTTTGATACACGATCTTTATATTTAATGGTAGGCAGGCATCCTTAACCCACAGGTGCAAATAGACATCTTGTGTTTTAAGACATGTCCATGCATCGAACTGAATGTCAAGGTCATTCGGATGAGACTAAAAACCGAGGCCCCGTGTGTGAACGCACGCAGAACATCTTGCGCACACGTTAAAACCACGTTCCGCCTTTCGGAAGAGCAGGCCATCGTGTGCCGGTAGGAGCGATGACAAAATTAAAAAAAACAACAAAAAAACAGCATGCACACAGGTGTCCTCGGGGAGAGCAGCCCGACTTTTACCTCCCGACTTTTACGCAGAGAAATCAGCTGTGACATAAATAAAATAAAATAAAACATAACAATAACAATAACATAAACATAACATAAAACAAAAATAAACAATAACATAAACTAAAAAACAATAATAAACATAAATAAAATAAAATAAAATAAATAAATTTCTTGCTGAAAGTTTTTGCAGGGCAGTTTTGATGTTTTCACAACAGAACTGACAATAAGGATGAATGGAATAATGTTTATTTACCTGTTGTCTAAATGTTTGTGAATTTTAACATCTATCATTGTTTTCCTTCTCCGGCTAGTGCTCCAAGGTTCACTGAAGTTGAGATTTTGTGTAAGCGACCGTTTTTACCCACCGTTAAGGTAGCCGCATTCCGAGTTCAAGAATGATGTCTAAACACAACACCTATGGGCGTGCGGTTCTAAAAAACTATCATCCGTTCCTACCGGCACAGAACGGCCAACTCTTCCTAAAGGCGGAACGAGTTTTAACGTGTTGTTGTTGTAGTCATTTTAAAGTCTATCCACACTTGCTGATATTAAACATTTGTTGTCAACGCAGTTTAGATTGCTTGACTCTACATTTATGAGTTGTGCTTGGCCTTTTCTTGAGAGAAAAATATGGACAATAAGTAAATAAATAAATAATCGATATTTTAATACAATAAAGTTGCGTGTCATTATTCATGTGTTAAAGACTGGAGGATTTGAATCTTATATTATTGCTTCTATCAATGATGTCATTGTTGTCCATTACTGGTAATTAGGGGGATCAGTGTTCTTGCGTTTTATCCCCGTTTTGCCCGAAAATTTACCCCATCCACTAGACTGTGAGTGGTGATCTGTGTGCACGTCTTTCGGATCAAATAGTGAACAAGGTCTTGCATGCAACACGCATTCAGAGCAAGTAAAAGAACCAATGACACCAAGAAAGTGTTCTCTATCAAAATTCTGTAGAAAAAGGCATCTAATGGGAAACAAATACACTTAAAAGCAGGACCTTTTTATTTTTTTAATGAATGGCACTGCTTTTTGTGGCAACGCACTCTCTCCCTCCTGGGA
>JASPKP010001855.1:12500-25958 GCA_030674155.1 Stramonita haemastoma | reverse complement strand
AAGGGGTTTTGACTGTGCACAAAGTTCTACGTGCTTTCGCACACGGTGCCTCGATGTTAGAGTCTCATCCGACAGACTTTTGGGGAAGGGGAGTCAGCACTGATGATAACTCCAGGAGAAAAATCCCCTGGGCCGGTAATCGAACTCGGGTCTCAAACCCTCGGGTCGTCAAATTGTCCAGCGCAATTTTCTGACCATTAGACTATCTGTCCCACCTTGTAGTTTTCCATTCTCACAGCGTTATCAGTCCAGTTTACAAGCTCGGGCCAGAATTTTCCATGCATGAATCCGTAGGGACTATTTTTTGTTGAGACATAGTTTTAAATTTTTATTTGAAATAAACATTTTCCCATTAATACCCTTAAATCATCAGTCCACTGGAGAATGGTTTTGTTTACATACATCGATTAAAAACCTTGTATTTTGTTACATACATCGATGAAACTTGGGGTTTTGTTAATACATCGATGAAACTTGTGTTTTGTTACATACATCGATGAAACTTGTGTTTTGTTACCATAAACGAATGAAAAATTGTGTAGGCCTACCATTGGTTCTGGAAAACACATGAACACTACAAAGCAACAGGCTAGAGAAACAAGCAGCATTTTTTAAAAAAAATAAACTACAAAACATCACCATTTAACTACAACAAGATATTTACCATTTATCTTTTGGAGAAGTAGAGCCCAGTTACTGATGTTAAGTCCTGCGAAAAAAAACAACAACCTTAAAACGTGTGGTCGATCTCGGCCATCAAAACACGAGGGCGACTTTTGTAACAACTATGCTATCCCCATCCTCACCCCCCCCCCCCCCCCCAAGTTCAAAAGAAAGTAAGTATTTGTCTGCAGGGGTCTGATTGTTTGTCCAAGAAAAAACCCCAGTGTCGGTGCCCTGCATGCCACACTCTGTTTTTCTCTTTCCCTCTTTCAAAAATGAAGTCTGTTTTTTTGCACCGGGCCTTTGTTGTTGTTTTTATTCAAACATGCACGTGCCTACTACAAACATGTGTCTTTTGTGGGTTTTTTCCTTCCCTTTTGAAAAAATACCATATCATAAGTTTGTATGTATGTGGGAGTGTGCTTTTTTTGCTTTTCCCCACACACACAAATGCGCGTGCGCACACACCACACCCCACCGCACGTGCACGCACACACACCTCGCACCTCGCTCCCACGCAGGGGCCCCGGGGCCCAAAAGGCACCCCCCCAAAACATACAACACAAACAAAACACACCACCGCGCCACACCACCGGGGGAGGAAAAACCGCGCACCCCCCCCCCCACACACACACATGTTTGTTCTCAAAGTTTTTTTTTGTACTATCTCTGTTTGCACCCAATGTTTATTTATTTGTTTAAAAAAATACCTTCATTTTTTTTTGGGACACACCAAAAATTCCACTGTGGTGTGCACCTTGGCAAAAAAACACGCCCCCTTTTAAGGGAAAAAACTTTTTTTTTTAATTTTCCCTTTTCAAAAACGTTTTTGTTTAAACTTTTTCCAAAATTTTCTGTTTTTTCGTTGCAAAAAAAAACAAACTGAAGAGCCACACTGTTCGCTTTCCCCTGCTTTTAAAAATTTTTTTTTTTCCCCTTTTTTGTTTTTAATTTCAAACCCCAGGTTTTCTTAAAAAAAAAAAAGGGGGGGTTTTTTTCTGGTGAATTAAAAAAAAGCTTCCCGTTCTATGTTTAATTTTTTGGCCCCTACAGGTTTGCAAAAGGGGAAAAAAAACCTTTTTTTTTTGGGGTTTTTGGGGGCGGTGGGGGGGGGGAAAGGGGGGGTTTTTTTGGGGGGTATGTTTTTAGCGTGCTTCACTTTTTTGTTTGTTTTTGGGGTTTTTGATTTTTTGGGGACTTTTAAAATGCTAATGTTTGCTTGGTGCTAGTGGTTTTTTTTTCTCCCCTCTTTAAGATGGAAAAAACTCAGAAGGGGTTTTTTTTTTAGTGTGTTTTTTGTGTGTGTGTGTCGGGAAACCCCCCTCTACTTCCCCCCCCCCCAAAAATCTCAGTCTACTGCCCTATTGTTTCCCTCTGCTCTAATTACCCCTTTTTCTCCCTCTACCCCCCCCCCCACCCCCCCCACTTTTCCCCCTTACATCCCCCCATGTCTCCCTCTACTTCCCCATTGTCTCCCTCTACTAACAGGCTCCCCTTTCTCTAATTCCCCCATAGTCCCCTCTACGATAAAACTCCCCCCACTCCCCCATCAAAATCCCTATACTCCCCCATAGTCCCCCTTTCCCACCTTTTTGGACTCCCTTTACTCTACTCCCCCCAAGTCCCACCTCTACTCTACCCCCCCCCATAGTGTCCCTCCCCAAATCTACCCCCACATAGTGTCCCTCACCCCCAAAACCCCCCATAGTGTCCCTCTTTTTCCCCCTCCCCCACATAGTGTCCCTTACTCTACTCCCCATAGTTTTCCCCAAGGGGTCTTTTCCCCCCCCCCCAAATTTTTTCCCCTTCTCCCCCAATATTCTCCCTCTACTCTATTCCCCCCCATAGTTTCCCCCTAACCCCTTTCCCCCTTTTCTACGACTCCCAGTTTATTGTCTCCCCTACTCCCCTACTCCCCATAAAACTTCCCCTTTCCTCCCCTTTTTCCCCCCACTCTTTTCCCCTATTAAGTGTGAGTTTTTTACCCCCATATCTCCCTTATTTTTCTCCCCCCCAAATCTCCCTCTTTTCTACTCCACCCTTTTTCCCCTCAAATTCCCCCCCGTTTTTCCCCGTATTTTTTAAACCATTTTCCCCAGGGGGCCCTCTATTTATTCCACTCCCCCATAGTGCCCTTATTCTAATCCATTCCCCCATAGGGCCCCCATTTTACCCCCCCCTTTTTCCCTTTTCTACCCCCCCCATAGGGGGCCCCCTATTCTACTCCACTCCACCAATGTTCCTGAAAATTACTCAATTTTCCCCTAGTCCCCGTGTTTTACCCCACTCCCCCATAGTATACCTAAAATTTACTGCAACTCCCTCATAGTGTCCCCCTATTCTACCCCAAAACCCCCCAAAAATGTCCCTCTTTTCTACTCCACTCCTAAATTTTGCCCCCTTTTTCTACTCCACCCCCCCCATAGTTTTCCCTCGATTTTACTCCCCCCCCCCCTTGTCCCTCTAATTTTACTCCCCCGTTTTGTCCCTCTATTCTACTCCCCCTTTTTCCCCCTTTTCAAAATTTCCCCCCCCCATATTCCCTAAAATTTACTCCCCCATAGTGTCCCCCCCAATTTTACCCCCCCTTTTGTCTCCCTCTATTCTACCCCCCCCCTAGTCCCCTCTATTCAATCCCCCAAAGTCCCCTCTACTCCCCATAGTCTCCCTCTATTCTACTCCACTCCCCACATAGTCTCCCTCATTCTACTCCACTCCCCCATAGTGTCCCTCTATTCTACTCCCCCCATAGTGTCCCCTTTATTCTACTCCCCCATTGTGTCCTTCTATTCTACTCCCCATAGTCTCCCTTTATTCTACTCCCCCATAGTCTCCCTCTATTCTACTCCCCCATAGTCTCCCTCTATTCTACCCCCAAGAAACCAGAAGTGGAAGGAAAATGGGTTGTAAAGAGGGAGGGAGAATGGGGGTGGAGAGAGAGGGAGGGAGGAAGAAGGAGAGAGGAGAGAGAGGAGAGAGAGAGAGAGAGAGAGAGAGAGAAGAAGAGAGGGAGAGAGAGGGAGAGAGAGAGAGAGGGAGAGAGAGCGAGAGATGAGAGAGAGAAAGAAGGGAGAGAGAGAGAGAGACGAGAACAGAGACAAGAGACAGAGAGACAGAGAGAAGAAGAAGAAAGAGAGAAAGAGAGATTTGATTTATTCTTTTATATCGGGGATAATGGAATAAGCACTCTTGTGCTTTTTTTTACATATAGTCCCCGTGTGTATGCAGTTTTTTTTTAAATGTCATCTGTTCCCACTGGCACACGATGGCCTACTCTTACGAAAAGCGGAACAGGATTTAACGTGTGCGGCAAGATGTTCTGCGTGTTTCGCATACGGGGCCTCGGTTTAAAGTCTCATACGAAGGACTTTTGAGGAGGAGTGGAGTCAGCACTGATGTTAACTCCAGGAGAAAGAAAGAAAGAAAGAAAGAAAGGAGAGAGAGAGAGAGAGAGAGAGAGAGAGAGAGAAGAGGAGAAGAGAGAGAGAGAGAGAGGAGAGAGCGGAGTGAGAGAGAGAGAGATTGTTTTATTCTTTTTTTTTGATTTATTCTTTTCTATCGAGGATAATGGGAATAAGCACTCTTGTGTTGTTTACATCCAGTCCCCGCATGTATGCAGTTTTGTAATGTCATCTGTTCCCACCGGCACACGATGGCCTACTCTTAAACGAAAAGCGGAACAGGATTTAACGTGTGCGCAAGATGTTCTGCGTGCGTTCGCAAACGGGGCCTCGGTTTAAAGTCTCATCCGAAGACTTGTGGGGAGAGTGGAGTCAGCCCCTGATGTTAAACTCCAGGAGAAAAATCTCCTCGACCAGATTCGAACCCCGGGGCTTCAAATTGCCCGCGCAATGTTCTGACCACTAGGCTATCCGTCCCCCAGAAGACAGACAGGGCAGACAGACAGACAGACAGACAGACAGACAGACAGACAGAGAGAAAGAGAGGAGAGAGGAGAGGGAGGGGAGAAGAGAGAGAGAGAGAGAGAGAGAGAGAGAGAGAGAGAGAGAGAGAGAGAGGAGAGAGAGAAAGAGAGAGAGAGAGAGAGGAGAGAGAGAGAGAGAGAGAGACAGACAGACAGACAGACAGACAGACAGGACAGACAGACAGACAGACAGACAGACAGAACAGGAGAGAAAGAAAAGAAAGAGAGAGAGGAGAGAGAGAGAGAGGGAGAGAGAGAGAGAGAGAGAGAGAGAGAGAGAGAGAGAGAGACAGAGACAGAGACAGAGACAGAGACAGGAGGAGACAGAGAGGGGGACAGAGACAGAGACAGAGAGAGTGAGAACATGCGTGTGCGTGAGTATGTGCGTGCATGGTGTGGTGCGTGAGGCATGTGAGCGTATCTGTGTTTGCACAAAATCTGCTTTTGCAAAGGATACATTCTGAACAATCTTATATCAATAACCAGAGGGCATAAAATTAATGCAAACACTGGGACGACCCCCCCCCCCCCTACAGGCAAAGCGGAACTTCATTTGGAAGCAGTGAAACACGAACATGATCATTTAAAAAGTTACCAATTATAATTAACAGAGCCAGGCTGATAAAACAACTGATTAAAAATTAACAGCTGCGGTTTTTCAACTGAAAGAGAGAGAGAGGAGAGAGGAGAGAGAGAAGGAGAGAGAGAAAGGGGAGAGAGAGAGAGAGAGAGAGAGAGAGAGAGAGGGGAGAGAGGAGAGAGAGAGGAGGAGGAGAGAGGAGAGAGAGGAGAGAGGGGAGAGGAAGAGAGAGAGAGGGGAGAGAGAGAGAGTGAGATTCTGTTTATTGTTTTATTTTTTATTTACTTAATTTATTATTTTTTTTCGAGGACAATGGAAAAAAAGCACTCATGAGCATTTTACATCCAATCCCCCATGTATATGCAGTTTTGTAAATTTTGTTATCCATTCCCACCGGCAGGGCACACCACACACACACACACACACACACACAAAACACACACACACACAACCACACACACACACACACACACACATGCACGCACGCACACACAAACACACGCACGCACACACACAAACACACCAGAACATCTTGCCCACACGTTAAATCTTGTTCCGCTTTTTCAAAAAGAGTAGGCCATTGTGTGCCGGTGGGAACAGATGACAGATTTACAAAATGGCATTCACATGGGAACTGGATGAAAAATAGCACATTAGTGATTATTCCCTAGGCTCGGTATAAAAGAATTTTTTTTAAAACGCACGTGCACACATACATTATCCTCGATATAAAAGAATAAATAAAATAAAAAAAAACACACAAACAATCGCGCACGCAAATGTATTCCTTTTAATTCAAGTAAGTTAACAGACCCCCGGCACACAGAAACAGACTTCATTATTTTGAAATCATCAACGATAAAAAATAACTAGTAGAAAACACACCTAAGTTATTAACAACAGCAATAACAGCATTGAATGACATCAAAAACAATAACAACAGCCAGAGCAACAACACCAAGGACAAGAACACCAGTTACAGGAAAATCAAACAAGATAAAAGATCTCCACAAACTCTTATATCATCAGTTTTCATAAAATCTAAACCAACACGTAGGTGACAGTGATCATGTTTGTCCGTTGTGTTCGACGATGACCTCCAAAACAGCAGAGGAGACAGCTGCCGTTTCGGAAATTGGGCAGAAATTTGATTATAGTGGAGATGCATTGCCCACAGCACATCCCCACCCTCTCAGCCAAGAGGGCATAAGGACATTCAGCGTTGGGATATTCTCAAAGGCCAGCTAGCCCCCAGGGCTGCAGCACATAAGGATTGTGCAAGTCTAGTTTCCTAGTCAGAGATTCATTATCGATCACTAAAGACTAAGCTGTAAAGTGGAATTCCTGACTGGAAAAGCCACTGATCCTACAGCCTCTCACTTTGTTGTTGCCCCCAGCGTCAATAATTTAATCAAGAACTGTGATAAAGCCACTGATCATACAGCCTCTCACTTTGCTGTTGCCCCCAGCGTCAATAGTTTAATCAAGAACTGTGATAAAGCCCAGGCGCTGAAGGCATAAGTGTTTGTTTTGTTTTTCGTTTGTTGGTTTGTTATCAAAGAATTGAACAGATTGTTGCACAAAAGAAAACTGATATAGGTTTTTTCCCCACATATCTATGATCAATTATTCAAAACACAAGTTCAAAATGACAGACAAAGCATTCTTTTTTTCCAGTCCAGAAATCAACTAATCAATATACTTACACCATTCTTTTCTCTTCCATGGGTGAAACATCAAGATGCAACTGCAAGTTGACATAACGAAGTAATTATGATGTCCTTCAACTTTATCAACGAACAATGTTCCATATCTAAAGGTAAAGGTGTTCCCATACCTTATGCGGTAGTTGGACGATTGAGATGTCAGACACCTCCACTTCTCAAGGGGCCAGCATTTTTTAGAGTAGTGCCCATCCCCCTCCTCTTTGCTGCTTTACCTTCCCGGACACTTCCCATTGACAGCTGGGTGAACTGGGGAACTGCACTAAAGCCAAGGCTAGGCGCACGAACGGTCACCCATCCACTTGGTAACAACATTCAATGCTGCTTAACCTTAGCTTGGGGAAAGCGAGTGCTCTGATCACTGAGCTATCCCTTTACCACAATGCACTAATTGAAAGTGCCTAATGATTTTCTTCCGATGTTTATCTAAGGATCAGACATTCTGGACACAAATACAAACTGACAAAGCGTGCTTTTCTGCCCCAAGGACTATTCAACACACAAATGCAAATTGACATAGTCCAATTCACTTTTTGCAGTCAAGGATTAACTACGCAGGACACAAAGGGTAATTAATGTAGCAGTTTTCTCTAATAATATTTTCTCAATTTTAGGACAAATCATGAAAGTCACAAAGGCAAACTGGCATAGGAACGTTCTTCCAATTAAAAGGACTACGCCATACAATTACGCAAATTGACATGGCAACTTTGCTTTAATCAAAGGATTATTCCTGACGCAAACAGAAATTGACATAGCAACGTTCTTCAAAAAACAACAACAAACTACTCCAGACACGCAAACACAAATTGACATGGCAACAAACTTCCAATCTAAGGACAAAAACGCAAACTGATCAAACATATTCTCTATTTTAAAGAACAAAACAGTAATGATGCATATGCCAACTAATTTAGCAGACGACAGATGCTGTTTACAATTCAACTACTCCCCCCAAGGGATGCCAGGGACCTGTCAGTATAAATAACATCCCTACCTGGAAATTCTGTGCTAAGATTTCCCTTTTATTTTTATCCCTCTCATCTTTTCTACCTTGTTTCTTTTCTTCCTCTCACCTCCTTCTTGTCCATTTTCGGCATTCTTGGTCAATTTTGCCGCGTTTAAAGACATCTGTGTTATCTTTTAAGATAATCTCTCACGCCGATGTCAGATACACTGGGCCTTACTTGGCAGGCGCTTAACGGCAGCGCAACGTATTTTTACTCATATGACAGACAACAATAGTTGCTGTCTGAACGTTCGCCGACGAAGAAGAAATCAGCAATACATATTCGAAACATAGATGCAAATAGATATGGTAAAAAGGGTTTTAAAAAAGGATCCGATTTAGACACCAAGCAATGGGTGAACATGCACAGCAGCTCTTTTTTCTATTTCTGGTCCGGTGATCTGGAATGACCTCCCTCTCTTCCTTCGCCCAAAACCTACTTATGACTTTTTAAAATCCAACCTCAAGACATTATCCTAAACAAGATTTCCCTCCTGTTTCATCATATATCTGCCTGCAACCTGTGAAATCCCCATCACCTTGTCAAAGTGTGTTAACTTTATGTGTGTGTGTGCGCGGGCGAGCTTCGTGCTTGTGTGTGTGTGTGTGTGCGCGCGCGAGCTTCGTGCTTGTGTGTGTGTGTGTGTGTGTGTGTGTGTGTGTGTGCGCGCGCGCGCGCGCGCGCCGTGTGGTGTGTGTGTGTGTGCGCGCGTGCATGTGCGTGTACATGTGCGTGTCCGTGTATGTACATTTGAATTCGTTAATGCTGTTAATTGTTATTGGTTGTATGTGTAACGAAAAGGTTCAATGCTAGCGCTTTGATTTGTTTTCACAAGATATAGACAATAGCGCTGTGTCAACTCACCTACTATTATTATTTCACAATCTAAACACAGGCATTGCAAACTGAAGTGATTTAATACATTTTTTTCAACACAAAGGTTAAGCAATCAAGACTCAAATGCAAACAAAGAAGAAGGGTGGTAGGATGGTTAAGACATTCGCCTGCCAACAAGTAAACCGTGAGGTTCTGGGTTTGATTCCCAGCCTCGCCCTTTCTTCCCAGTTTGACAAAAAAAAATCAAACTAAATGTCAAAGCCCTTAGGATAAAACTATAACCGAGACCCTCTGTGCAAACGCACACAGAACATCTTGCGCACACGTAAAAAAACACGTCCCGCCTTTCAGAAGAGTAGGCCATTGTGTGCCAGTAGTAACAGATGATAGAAAAATACCCAGCATATACACAGGTACTGTGTTACGACACCAATCCCGACGTCAGAATGCAGCTACCTAAATAGTGAGGAGGAAAATCAGTCCCACACGCATACATCTCACCATTGGTGAACCTTGAAGCTTTAGCCATGAAAAGGTAAAACACTGCAAACAGACATAGCGAAATGTGTTTCCTGCTTCATGCATCAAGCATCTCAGATACACACACCTCCAAATCGACACAGCCAACATAGTTTTACTTACAATTCAAAACCAAACATTCAAGTTACAAATTTATATACAAACTGGTATTGTGAAACTTCTTTTCCATTTCGGACCAAAGAAATTGTCAACAACAACAGCTACAGTGACAACAATAACAATCCCTCCCCCTCAACATCCCAGGAATAACAACATCAACGGCAATGCAAAAGAACAACTGCAACAGCAATTACAACAACAGGAGAAAAAACAGCAGAGCAAACAGCAATGGATGTAGCACAGCTGTCAGTTTCCTCACTTTCAGCTGGTATCAGCTGCTATCCATTCCATCCCAGCTGATTGATTGATTGATTGATTTATATCGAGGATAATAGAATCCAGTCTCCGTGTATATATATAGTTTTGTAAATCTTGTCATCTGTTCCCACCGGCACACAAAAATTTACGCAAAGCGGAACAGGATTTAACGTGTGCGCAAGATGTTCTGTGTGCGTTCGCACGTGTCTCATCCGAAGGACTTTTGGGGAGAGTGGAGTCAGCACTGATGTTAACTCCAGGGGAAAAATCCCATCGAACGATGCTAATAGAGCAGAAACTGACAACACGGGGACTTGGCAAAAAGGAAGGAGCTAGTTTTAGGACTGGGTCTTGGACCCTTGATTCAGATATGTTGAATTTGCGCACTGTGGATGCTGACAATGAAACAACAGAAAACTATAAACATACAACGGGAACATAACCATTTTATGTAAGTAATAAAAAAACAACCCCCAACAACATGAAACAGTAAGTCAACAGCCTTCACAACAGCAACTACAAGAACAACAAGAACAACACTACCAACAACAATAAGGTAGCAATAACAACAACAGCGATGGTTTTACTGAAGAGAATAATGTTAACGAACAATGACAGTCATGATAAAGAAGAAGAGGACCAAGAGAAAAAAAACACCCATCTACAAAACCCAAACACGCTGCACAAGGCTGATAAAAAGCTTAACAAGCCAAACCACCAGGCTTTCAAACACAGCTGATGGAATTGCTAGCAAAGAGGCTAGCCAAAATTGGCTCAGCGGGGAGCCAATCTGAAAGGCAATGTAACAGAACACAGCCGTCTGCCAGTTTGCCAGTAATGGCTTGTGTCATACCGGCAACCCCTTTCACAAAACAAAGCAGCGGTCTCTTCTTGTATCAAGACACGACAAAGCAGGAATATCAAAACTGTAGTTGGGAAGGGAGGTGGCAGGATGGGTTAGACGTTCACCTGTCCAACAAGAAAACCGTGAGGTTCAGGGTTCGATTCCCAGCTTTGCCCTGTCTTCCCACTGAATGTCCAAGTATTTCGGAGGAGACTCTAAACCAGCCAAACTCGTGTGCTTAAGGACTTATGCACATCAAAAGAACCCTTGACAGATGAAAATCAGAAAGAGCTCAAATTTGGTAGGTTTGAAAGTTGTTTTTTTCCAGCAAACACTGTACCCCATCAGTCCTTTGTCGTCTGCTAGCTTCCTAACCACAATATGCACGCGAGGGGTCAACACTGTAGGAACGCAAGCAATCCTCATTTGATGGTCATTTCCAACTTTCTCGTGACTGCTTGGTGCTCTATGTCCTCAGTCCTAGAAACAAGTACAACATTGCATTTTTTCATGCTTTAAAAAATCTCTGAATATCACAAGAACTTTTTTCTAACTACATGACCTAGTTGCTGTAGGTGGAATGTAGCCTCCCCCCAGCATTTGCATGAGAAAAAGTAGAATTGAATGAAGTGTGTAGTTACTATGGAAACAACAAAGGGGGTGGGGGGTCGGGGGTGGGGGTGGGGTGGAGAGAGAGAGAGAAATGGGGGAGGGGGGTAAGAAAGGGACAGAGGTGAAAGAGAGACATATCCATCTACAATCAGTAAAAACGGACAGACAGGAGGCGTGGCCAGGATATCTCAACTGACACATTCAAATTCAATTACTCCGCCTTTCTTCTCAAAAGCCTCATAGGCAATATGGGAAAAAAATGGACAAAAAGGAAACTGTCATTTTTCACCTTGAGATGTCATCAGTTTCAGATTTGTTTTCAAGATTTTATTTGTCAAGGATAAGGATAATTCCACAGATAAAGATCACCAGAGCAGCAGCTGTCCTTCTAAAATGAGTCACACCAGGGACACAGTCACAGTCCCTAGCAATTGTATCCCTAATTTATCTCTCACAGGGTAAGTCCATTCACACCATCTTTTGACTGTCTGTGTAGTTGTTTCGCTACAAGAGTGGCATTTATTTTCCACAGAAATTTACCGGTGACAAACTCTCTTCAAGCTGTAAATGCTTTTATGTGCATATGAACCTTGTTTACCTGTGTTTAGATTCGAAAACAAACTGTGTGTGCATGAGAAAGCTTTGATTTAATTGGATTCTGTAATTGTCTTTTGTTAGAGGGGCAGGACAGGATAGCTCAGTGGTCAGAGCACTTGCTTTCCCCAAGCTAAAGTTAGACAGCATTGAGCATGGTTACCAAGTGGGTGGGTGACCATTTGCACGCCTTGCCTTCAGTACAGTCCCCCAGTTACCCCAGGTGTCAATGGGTACCTGCCCTCTTTAAGGGTCAGGGAAGGTAATGCAGTCAGGGAGAGAGATGGGCGCCGCCTTCAATATGCTGGCTCCTGGAGAAGGTCTCTGATGCCTTGCTCCCCTAGACCCAGGTTCAAGTCCGGTTGAGGAAATTTTCTTCCTGGAGTTAACATCAGTGCTGACTCCACTCTCCCCAAAAGTCCTTCGGATGAGACTTTAAACTGAGGCCCCGTGTGCGAACGCACGCAGAACATCTTGCGCACACGTTAAATCCTTATTTACAAAACTGCATACACACGGGGACCAGATGAAAAAAAGCACATGATTGCTTATTCTGTTATCCTCGATATAAAAGAATAAATAAATAAATAAATAAATAAATGACCACGTCGGTTATGACCTTTACCTTCTATCTTTAAGGTAAAATCCGAGAGAGGAGAGATAGAGTAAGGAAGGGAAGGGGATGTGGGTTTGGGGGAGTGGGGGTAAGGATAAGTAAGGATGGAAGAGGGGGTAGAATAGGGAGGGGAGGAAAATTAGGGGGAGGGAGGAGTTAGGTTAAGGAAGAGAAAGGGCAGGTTAGGGGGGAAGGGAGGAGGTGAAAAGAGTAGGGGAGGGAAGAGGATAGGCTAGGGAGGAGAAAAAGGATAGGTTGGGGAAAAGGGGTAGACTAGGTGGAAGATGGGGTAAAGTAAGGGGGTATGTGATTTATTTATTTACTTATCTTTTATATCGAGGATGATGGAATAAGCACTCATTGCTTTTTATATCCAGTCCCTGTGTGTATGCAGTTTTGTAAAGTTTGTCATCTGTTCCCACCAGCACACAATGGTCTACTCTGTCAAAAAGCGGAACAGGATTTAACATGTGCGCAAGATGTTCTGAGGACCGAGGAGGGGGAGGAATAGGGGAGGGAGGGAGGGGGTAAGGTATGTTATGGTATGCAATAAGTGGGCCATGTTATCATCTCAGTGTCAAGTTAAATGGGAAACAGATGGCCAGTATAGTGTTTTCTTTGCCAGTATTGTAGAGGGGGGTCCAAAGTATGTGTATGCCTAGAGTTATGCTGTCACCCTTAATTGCAGGCTTTGCCTAGATTCTTTGCGTTGGCCGCTGGACGAAAAAGTGAATGAATGAATGAATGAATGAACGAATGAATGAATGAATGAGTGAATGAATGAATGAATGAATCCTCTTTATTTTTCACGTGTTCGAGAAAAAGCATTCATATACTTTTTTTCATCCGGCCCTTGCGCTGAGTGTAGGGAATGTAAAATAAAACAAAAAAAAAAACCCAAACCAACAACCCCCCTTCCTAACACCAAAACAAAAGAAAAAGAAGAAAACAAACAAACGAAAGAAAACAACCACTGACCCTAACCCAAAACCAAGAAAAGTAACAAAAGTAACCCCCTCCCCCTCCCAAGAGAGAGAGAGAGAGAGAGAGAGAGAGAGAGAGAGAGGAGAGGAGAGAGAGAGAGAGAGAGAGGAGAGAGAGAGAGAGAGAGGAGAGGAGAGAGAGAGAGAGAGAGAGAGAGAGAGCTAAAGAAAAC
>JASPKP010001855.1:0-5000 GCA_030674155.1 Stramonita haemastoma | reverse complement strand
ACATTCACATAGACACACACAAACATACACACATTCACACACACACACACACACTTACACACACAAACATTTACACATTCACACACACGTGCACACACACATTCACACATACACATTCACACACACATACACATTCACACACTTACATTCACACATTCACACACTTACATTTACACACACACACACACAACACACACCACACACACACACACACACACACACACACCACACACACGCACACAGAAACAGCCAACAGGTTACATCTTCAGCCTACTGTTATTTAGACAGCCATTAGCTCAATGACCCTTTCCGCCCAAACCTGATTCGATTAAAGGCTGATTCCTGCAGCAGCGAAATGTGGGAGGTCTCCAATGATAAATGAGATTACCCTGGATTGATGAAAGAGAGAGAGAGAGAGAGAGAGAGAGAGAAGAGAGAGAGAGAGAGAGAGAGAGAGAAGAGAGAGAGAGAGAGAGAGAGAGAGAGGAGAGAGAGAGAGAGAGAGAGAGCGAGAGAGAGAGAGAGAGAGAAAGAGAGAGAGACAGAGACAGAGACAGAGAGAGAGAGATACAGAGAGAGATACAGAGAGAGACACAGAGAAACAGAGACAGGGACAGAGAGAGAAAAAGAGAGACAGAGTGAGAGACAGAGAGAGAGGGAAGGAAAGAGAAACAGAGATAGACATAGATAGATAGATAGATAGAGAGACAGACAGACAGAGAGACAGAGAGAGAGACAGAGAGAAAGAAAGAGATACAGACAGAGACAGAAACACAGAGAGAGACAGAGGGAGAGAGAGAGAGAGAGAGAGAGAGAGAGAGAAGAGAGAGAGAGGAGAGAGGAGGAGAGAGAGGGGGGGAGAGAGAGAGAGAGAGAGAGAGAGAGAGAGAGAGAGGGGGGGAGAGAGAGAGAGGGGGGGAGAGAGAGAGAGAGTGAGAGACAGAGAGAGAGGGAAGGAAAGAGAAACATAGATAGACATAGATAAAATAGATAGATAGAGAGAGAGACAGACAGACAGAGAGAACAGAGAGAGAGACAGAGAAAAGAAAGAGATACAGACAGAGACAGAAACACAGAAGAGGACAGAAGAGAGAGAGAGGGAGAGAGGGAGAGAGAGAGGAGAGAGAGAAGAGAGAGAGAGAGAGAGAGATAGGAGAGAGAGAGAGAGAGAAGAGAGAGAGAAGAGAGAGGGGGAGAGGGAGAGGGAGAGAGAGAGAGACTCTCGAACTCTCGACTCGAACTTTTTAATTGTCTTTCGGCACACTAGCGTCTGTCACAAGGTAACATTGCGAAGGTAAGAAACATCACCCATCAGAACATTTTCCAATTGCAAAGGTAAGAAACACCCACCTAATAGAACTATTTCATTACAAAGGTAAAAAAAAACCTATTCCATTGAAAGCACATGTGTTTTTTTTAAAAGTCGTTTATGAAATTTGTAAACAGCAAAATGTTTTTTTAAAAATATTGTTCGATCTAATTGTAGTTTTTTTAAAAAAACATGTTTTTAAAAGGGAAAGATGGTTTGGGGTTTTTCTGTTTCAAAAAAAATTGCAAAAATGAAACCAATTGCTGTGTGGTCTGGCTTTTCTGAGGGGAAAAATGTTTTCCAGAAAGGGCACTGGTTTTGAGGTGCCAAAATTTTCGTTTTTTAAAAAAAAAACCCCCGGGGACGGTTATTGTTTTGGTATTTACGGGGGGGAAAAAAACCCCCAAAAAAAGGGGGGCCTTTTTTTTCATCTTCTGGATCCCCCCGGGGCAGAAGGGACCCTTATTTTTCCCAAAAGGTTAAAAATTCGCCGGGATTAAAACGCTTTTTCTGTGAGTTTTTTGGGGATGTCGCGAAAACCCAGGAAAAAATAAGTTTGAAATTTAAACCCTTCATTCCATTACTTTTTTTAAATCATTTTTTTTTTTTGTTTTTTTGGGGCCCAAGTTTTTTTTTTTTTCAAAAGGCCCTGGTATAAAAAAAGGGCCCCCGGTTTTCCATTTCCCTTAATAAAACATTTCGATTCGAGTTAAAGTTCTCTCTGTCTTCTTCTCATCTCCCTTTTTCTTTTTTTCTTTCTTTCTTTCTTTTTCGTTTCTTTTTTCTTTTTTCTTTTTTGCGTTCCTTTCTTTCCTTTTCTTCTCTTCTTTCTTGTTCTTTTCGTATTCTTTTCTTTTCTTTTGCTTCGTCTCTTTCTTTTTCGTCTTTCTCTTTCTTTTCTTCTTTTCGTCTTTCTCTTACTTTCCTTTCCTCTTCTTCTTTTTCTTTTCTTTCTTTTTTCTTCTTTCTTTTCTGGTAGTCTTTTTGGTCTTTCTTCTTTTTCTTGTCTTTTTTTCTTCTTCTGGAACTTTTTCTTCTTATTTCTTTGCCCTTTTCTTTCTCTTTCTTATTCTTTATCCTTTCTTTCTTTCTTTCCTTTGGTCTGCGGCTTATCCCCCTTCCTCCTTTCATTTCTCTTTCTTCTTTCCTTTTCTTTTCCTTTCGCTATTGCTTCGTCTTCTCTTGTCCTTTCTTCTTTTCTTTCTCCTTTCTTTCTTCTTTCTTTCTTTCTTTCTCCTCAGTTCTCTCTTTTCTCTCCTCGTCTCTTTTCTTTTCATTCTCTTTTTCTTCGTTCCCTCCCTTTCCCCGCCTTTTCCCTTCCTCCCTCTTCCCCTCCTTCTTTCCTTTCATTTCTTTTCTTTCTTCCACTTCTTTTTCCCTTCAGCTTCTTTCTTCTTTCCCCTTTCCTCTCTCTCTTCTTCTTCCTTCTTTCCTTTCTTTTCCTTGCTGTCTTTTCTCTTCTCTCTTTCTTGTCTTTTCTTCCTTATTCTTCTCTTTTCATCTTTCTTTCCCTTCTGCTTTCTTTTCTTCATTCTTCTCTTTTTTGCTCTTCCCTTTCTTTATCTTCTTTGGTTTTGGTTCTTTCCTTTATTTCGTTTTCTCTTTCTTTCTTTCTTTCGCTCTCTCTAATCTCTCGTCTCTCCACAAGCATCGTCTCATTCTCCTCACGAGCTCTCTCAACCCTCTCTCTCTCCTCTCTTCACGCTCCGTCTTTCATCCTCCTCTCTCTCGGCCCGCTCTCACCTCCTTTTCCCATCTCCTCGTGTATCGCTCCTCCCCCTCTCTTCCATCTCCTCGTCCCCCCCAATCCACCCTCTCTCTCTCTCCTCCCTCACTTCTCACTCTCTCTCGGTCTCAGCCGTCCCGTCACTCGTGCCGGCCACCCCCCTCCCTCCCTCTCTCGGGTCCTCTCCTCCACTCCCTCATCTCTCTCTCCCTCTCTTCTGCTCGTCGTCTCTCGACAGAATCAGTGGCTGACCTCCACTCTCTACCTTCCCCCAAAAATAGTAAAGCGTCCTGTCGGATGAGGACTTTAACGAAAAAAAACGGCGAGGTCCACCGTGTGGCGAAGCGCACGCAGAACATCTTGGCGCAACCACGTTAAATCCTGGCTGTTCCCGCTTTTCGTAAGAGTAGGGCCATCGTGTGGGGGGCCTTGCCGGTGTGGAACAATGACAATATTTACAAAAACCTCAGCATACACAACGCGGGAACCCGGATGAAAAAAAGAGCACTATGATTGCTTATCTCAGTTATCCTAGCCACCTCGATCGATAATAAAAGGAAAAATAAATAAATGAAATAAATCATCTTCTCTCCTCTCTCTCTACCTCGACCAATCTTCTTCCCTCCTCCCAGGCTCAGCCATCTCCACCGTCGCCCGTCCGACCTCCCCTTCCCGCCCCATCCTCGCCGACTCTCCCCGGTCTTCCTCACCCTCTCCGTTCCTCTCCTCCTCCCGCTCTCTCCATCGATCTCTCATCCTCTCATCAGCCCGTTCTCCTCCTTCTCTCTCGTCCTCCTCCCTGCCCTCCTCGTCAGTCGTCTCCTACCTCTCACTCCCTCTCCCTCTCCACCCTCTCTAGCCTCTTCTCTCTCCCCCTCTCGCGTCCTCTCATCAGTCCCTCACTCCGCTCTCCGTCTCTCCCCCTCCTCCTTCATCTCTCGCCCATCATTCTCTCTCTCTCCCTCTCCCTCTCTCTCCCCCTCTCTCCCCACCACTCCCTCCTCTCTCTCCCTCCCTCTCTCTCTCTCACTCGTCTCTCATCTCTCATCTTGTCTCTGCGTCCTCCACCAATCTCCCTCTCGCTCTCTCGCCTACTGCCGCCCACTCTCCCTCTCTCTCCTCCCTCTCCTCCTCTTCTCTCCCTCTCTCCTCTCTCTCCGCGTCCGACTCCCCTCTCCTCTCTCTCTCTCTCTCTCTCCTCACTCTCTCACCTCATCTCCATGTCCTCCCCTCTCCGCGTCTCTCTCCTCTTCCCCTCTCTCTCCTGTCTCCATCCTCCAGCCTCCCTCAGTCCGGCTCTCACCTCAACTCTCCGTCTCTCTCCTCCTCTCTCTCTCTACATGTATGTAATGGCGGGCTTTACTTACGCTGTTACCCCTTGGAAAAATACAGATTCATTCATTCATATCATACATTCTCATCTCTCTCTCCCTCTCTCTCCTCTTCTACCCTCTCTCACAAGCTCATCTTCTCCCTCCACGCAGTCTCCGTCTCTCTCAGTCTTCGTCGCCTACCACGCATCTCCTTCACTCTCTCTCCCTCATCCTCTCCCTCAATCTCTCGTCTCTCACTCTCTCTCTCTCTCTCTCTCCCTTCTCTTCCTCCTCGCCCCCATCTCCTTCCCTCTCCTCTCTCTCTCTCTCTCCTCCCTCTCTCTCTCTCCTCTCGCGAGCTCCCTTCCTCTCTCTCTGAGTCTTCAACCCACCTCTCAGATCCCCCTCGTCTCGTCCATCTCTCTCTCTCGCTCCTTTTTCCCCCCCGCCCCTCTCACGATCTGTCCTCTCTTGTCGTCTGTTCTTCTCTTTCTTCTTTCTTTCCTTCCCGTCCCACCTTATTCCTATCCATACCCCCTGCCCCCCCCCTCCTGCCCAGTTCTGGTTCTCATTCTAAATGGTTTGCCCCCAAGAGAGTGCAGAACACCACTTAGGCTCATCCTTCCCTGCTATTCGCGCAAGGTTCAGTCAG
>JASPKP010001854.1:22500-25966 GCA_030674155.1 Stramonita haemastoma | reverse complement strand
AAGCCATTAATAAAGACTGTCATACATCTTGAAGTGAATAGAAGCCATTAATAAAGACTGCTACATATTGAAGTGACTTGAAACCATTAATAAAGACTGATGCAATTTGAGAAACAATCTGTGTAAGCATATACAATCTTAAAATCTGGTTTACACACACAACAAAGATCATTTGATTCAGTTTTACTGAGTCAGTGGTCAAGAGGTGAGGTGCCTGACTAGAAAGTGAAAAGTCTGGTCGGAAGTGTGGGTGATTTGAACCCTGTGTGGGCACAAAACCTTTCCCCATCCATTAGACCATGAGTGCTGGTCTGGTGTTGTGAGAAGTGTCAGCCTGGGGATCATGGTAGTGAGGTTCCATCAGATCTGCACCATTGTAGGTAGTTGGTTCAGTTCTTCTTTCAAAGTTGGAACAAGAATGGAATTTCCTTGTGAAGTTTAGTTCATGGGGCATAGTGTTGTTCCTTGGCTTTTTTACATTGGACAATGAGGACTGCGGCATACCCACTTCAATGTTTTGCTGCTGATCTTGCTGAATTGACCAAGGTGCCTTTATGTTGGTGGCAAGTCTTGCGGTTCCCTTAGCACTTGGATGGACTAAATCTTGGTAGAGGGCAAGCCGAGGGGCACCTGCTGGGGTTGTGAAAGTAGTGGTGTGGTCAATGAACTTCATTTCCAATTGTTCACAGGCGGTCTGGAGGTTGCTGTTAGAGGGACGGATGGCGTTGTTGAGATGATATCGGCCTCTGGCAGGGATGATGGAGCTGAATGCTAACTTGGCCCCTGGGAAGACATCCTGGCAGCGGCGTATCAGTTTGACCCATTCTTCTGTTTGAACAGGTCCCGAAGAGCAGGAGTTAACACCAATATGGACAACAACATATTTGATGTCTGGGAAACTTTGTTTGGAATTGAGCCAAACAGACAAGTCATTGACAGTTAACCCTGGAACACAGATCTTGAACACTTCCTTGTTGCGGGGGAACAGTCTTCTTGGATTCACAAATCGAAGTATAGAATCGCCCATGAGAAGGATTGTTGTTTGATTAGGAATAGACAATTGGTCTAAAACATCACTTGGGGATGTTTTGAGTGGTGCCAGGGGCAATCTGGAGCCTGGAGACCGATCTGGGACTTCCCTTTGCACATGTCTGGTTTCTCTTTTGCTCATTTCCTCTGTGTCTTCAAGAACAGAATAGGTATTTGAAGTGGAAATGGAGTATTGTGGTCTTTCAACTTGTTTATCTTCACAAGGTTCATTTCTGGTATGAGCTGCAGGATGGCTTTTGACTTGAGAGTGTGGACCCTCTGAAGGAGAAAGAGTACCATTGGGATGGTCTTTGGTGACAGCTATATCAGGGCCATGATGTTGGCCCTGAGGTTCCGGGTCTTCAGTGTAGGAAACTGGACAGGTAGTACTGGTTGTCTCAGCAAAAGGTGTTTGCGTTGCTTCATTTTTTGTTGGTTTATTGTTTGTGGATGTTTTTGAACTCAGAACGCATTGATCCCAGTTGAGATTTTAGAGAAACTAGACCTTTTTCCAAAGATCCACTCTTCTGATTAAGGTCTGCAATGTCCGATGTGAGTTCTTTTACTTCAGTGTCAAATACTTCTAGTTTGTCTCTGCACTGCACTCGTATTTCATTTTTGACACACACTTTAAAATCCTCCATAAGTGTTGTCATTTTGCTTTCGAGTTCCATCTGTGTGTCATAGATGTGTTCAATATCCTGTTTCATGCGTTGCCATTGTGGTGAGACCAAAGGTGATCTGCTTGATGGAGAGGAAACTGTACCTCTTTGGGGGAAAAGCAGCGTTCGTCTACGTACCCTACTCTTCTTCTTTCTCTTTTGTTTAGGGGTACCTATGCCCTTGTCAGATGACCTTGATTGGTTTGTGGCATAGGATTGCTGGTGATGTGGACATTGAGTTTGATCCATGGATGGTGAAGCCATGTCAACAGAAGTTCCATTCTCTGTGTTAATCAGTGGGGTTGGGGGGAAAATAGTCACTGTACATTTGGCTATGGTATCTGATAGAATGTCTTCACACAGCAAGGATGAGGACAACTGCCGGGAAGGTGCAACATTCTCAGCAGACAGACGTGCAGGGGAAGTGGGCAGTTGAATGGCTGGTGTCTTCAGGCAAGGTGTTCCTTGAAAATTTGAAATGAATGCAATCGGCGTTTGGTGCAAGGACTTCAGAAGTTGTTCAATGTCTTGATTTTCCATGAACGTTGAGACAAACTTTTTGAGTACTTCACATTCCAAGTTGTCCCAGTTCAAGCACTCTCTGCCCTGACAGGAGGGTGCCACCGGAGTCATGGGTAAAAAACAAAGAAACTGTTACACACTTGACAGAGTCACACAGGAGTCTGAATTTTGTTTGGGCAAGAGTGGCTGGAAGAGACCCACAGATAAAGCTGTCAGTGGTAGTGATGACAGAACCTTTAGCGTCATAGTCTGTTATTGTAAATGTGATGCTTGGTTCACAGATTGCAGAGTATCGATAGAGTAGGCAGTTTCTCCATATGATGAGTTCATCTCGGGAACAGAAAAATCGCTCCTGAATTTTGTCTCTAGTGGGTAGAAGCTTTTTAGAATTTGTGATGTCTGAAGTAGCTTCTGTCATGATGGGAAGAAAAGAGGAGTGAAAACACAAACCAGAGGAAAAAAACAAAAACAAAAAAAAAACAAAAAAAAACCACCCTTATGTTAGACAAGAAACATTCATCACCGGGCTGCTTGGCATGTTAACGCCAACTTATTTCTCCATATTATAGGGAATACAGGAGACCTAAATGGGAAAGCAAAAATAACACAAAAGAGCAACAACAAACTCTCCCCAAAACAATCAAAAAGCACTAAGTCCAATTATATAAACAATGATGAAGAAATGGATTTCCAACACCTGTGCCACTACTATGCTACAAATAAGCAACAAAGTTCATGTACACTAGCCCAGCCAAGGTTTGTTCAGAAGATTTCACTATAGATTCAGTTCCAGAGTCACCTTTATTAAGAATGATGGTGAAAAAAACAAAAACATTTGCAGCAGAGTTCTTTTGTCTTTAAACATTGACACCCACACATATGTAGTTGTTTTAATTTTAAAATAGCCAATAGATCTGGTGATTAGACAACATAAAAAAAGAACAAAAAACCAACAACAAAACTTCCAACACTTTCACACAGTTGAATCCTTAGATCTAGGCCGTTGCCTCCACGTTGACCCAGGCTTGCCGCAGGATTGTTGCAAAGCTCAGTCACATTTTTAAGCACACAGGTCTATCTGAAGAGTCTGCAGTTCTCCCGGTCTAGATGACATCTTGGAATAAAAGTTTGATTGTCACCATTCAGTGTCATTCATCAGATTTGGATCACAAGAATGTAGAAATCGATGAACAGATATACAGATGAACAGATATACAGTCACTGCGATGTATTAGATTCACAAATATACAAAT
>JASPKP010001854.1:0-17500 GCA_030674155.1 Stramonita haemastoma | reverse complement strand
TAGCGATCAATGGCGGCTGCTGCTGGCCCCGCCGTCCTCAGCTGTTCCTGCAGCAACCGGCTCACGGCACGACTCTTCACACCCCCACTCACCAGCACCACCCGCCGGCCTTGCTGGAGCCACAGTAGGGCCTTGATGTAGAGGCACACCGTCTTCCCCGTCCCTGGAGGACCATGCAGGAAGAGGTATTGTGCCTCCGGCTGTCTGCTCAGCAAGGTCACCTGGGCGGGCGTCAGCACCAGCGACGAGAAGCGGAGTCCCGTCTCCGCCACAGCCTGCCCCTGGGACCTCAGCACCTTTCGTGGGGGGCCGGCTGTGGGGACGTCCACTGTGGTGGCCGGGCCACAGAACCTGACCACACAGATACACAGGCCATAGAGCCACATGTCTGTATCTGACCACACATATACAGGGTTCATTAGAGCCACATGTCTGTATCTGACCACACAGATACACAGTTCATAGAGCCACATGTCGTCCGAATCTGACCACACAGATACACAGGTCATAGAGCCACATGTCTATCTGTCGTTTTTCTGTATCTGACCACATAGATACACAGTTCATAGAGCCACACGACTATCTGTTGTCTGTCTGTATATGTCTGTCTGCTCTCCCATTCCTCACTCTCTCTTTAGCTTTGCGTCAGCAGGTCCGTGTATTGTTGTTGTCTCCAACTTAACGTCTGTTCACTTCTAGTAATAGCCGCCGTTGTAGTCTAGTGGTTAGGGCGTTGGACTCGTAATCTAAAGGTTGCGGGTTCGATCCCAGCTTTCGGCTATGGCGTTGTGCCCTTTGAAAAGGCACTTTACGGCTATTTTCTCACCCCACCCAGGAAGTCTATGACTGTCAGTCGCTTAACGCCACATAAACCGGGATAAGCACCGGCCTGATGTGCCTTAGGCTCGGGACAGACTTTAACATTTTGACAACTAACTTCTAGTAATATCAGACGAAAAAAGTCTTATTCAAAACGTGTGTATACCCCCCCCCCCCCCCGAAAAAAACCTGACAATGCAATAACAATAATAAAAAAAAAACCACAAAACAACTCATTAACGTTAATGCAAACTATAACAAATTAATATCCTATGGAACTGTGACAGAAACCTTTCTTGTATTTTTTGTATTCTGTACCAGTTTATGTCACAGACCACCACCTAGACTACCGATCCACCACAGTTTCAAATGCCAAATTAAAACTATTTGATATACTGGTGAGGGAGTTTTCAGAAAAAATGTGGCATGAAAGACTTTACACTCTTGCAGTCACAAAATTATCACAACATTCTGTAAAAATGTAAGATGTTTATGTGGAGATCATATTTCCAATACTCATATCGTATTTGAGTGTCCTGTTGTAAAACCATTTTACCTATATTTTCTGAGCTGTCTCTTGAAAATGTATTTGAAAATTCAAAGTTAGCTTTTCCCATTGCTAGATGTTTTACTGCACAGTCCACTTGAATATTTGTTGTATTATTTTTTTATATTTAAATTGTTGTTTCATGATTACACTTTGTAGGGTTTAAACTTTGCTCATGTTTCAGATAACTTCCTTTTTTATCATTATACATTGTTTCTAGTCTTAAGGCACAAAAACACCAACACACATCCATTCTGTTTGTTTATACATTGTTTCTAGTCTCAAGGCACAAAAACACCAACACACATCCATTCTGTTTGTTTATACATTGTTTCTAGTCTTAAGGCACAAAAACACCAACACACATCTATTCTGTTTGTTTATTCTCTTTCTAGCCTGTACTTTCCTTTCTTGGTCTTCCACAACACTTCCTATCGTCTAATTATTTTTTTTTGTTTTAATATTTCATATCGAGGATAATGGAATAAGCTATGATGTGCTTTTTTACAAACAGTTCCCGTGTGTATGCAGTTTTGTAAATGGTGTCGTCTGTCCCCACCGGCACACGATGGCCTACTCTTACGAAAAGTGGAACAGGATTTAACGTGTGCGCAAGATAAACGACAGATCTAAGGCTGATGATTTGTGACTAGCAATGTCTGGAATTCTGGTGACACTGCCATCATTTAGCAAGCAAAGGCAGGAATCAACTACATTTTCTACAAATGGATTATGAGATATTTTTCCACATTCTTTAACGTAGAGAGAAGCACGTGCATTAAAATCTTCTGCCATGAACCACTTTTCTTTATCTGAAAGGTTGTGTATCCACTCAGTATTCAGATCATTTGGTCCCTTAGGCAGATACACAGACACAGCATTAATTATTAGATGTTTTCCCTAAATTCACTGGTGCTGCACATGCATGTATATCTGAGGCCTGGTTAGGCACTGGTGAAGGACATAATATGCAGTAATCCACCCCTTCTTGAATGTCTATGGCTGCACTGACTTTAGTTACAGCATCAACTTGCTGATGGACAGGTAGATAGTAATAGCCAGGCAGCTTGGGCAGCTTATTTCTAGTTACTTTGAGTGATTGTAACATCCCAACTTGAGAATGATTTTCAGCAAGGTGCTGGATCAAACAGAACGGATCAGTGGAAATAGATCTGGCATTCCACTGCATGACGGAAAACGCGCTTTGTTGTTTGGAAGGCATAATATAGTACAATGGTATTAACTAACTAATTAAAAACTAAACAAACCCAACACAGAAGAAGATTTTACCGACAAAAAAATAATATACAAATTTAACTAAAGAATCCATAAAAACTTAAGACAAACTACTCATTCAAGAATGGCTGCGGCCATAGTAAACCCGTCGTTTTGACGCCGTCAAAACGACGGGCCGGGTGAAAAATGCTGCCCGGCTGAATTACTCTGTGGCGTCACTGAAAACGGCTGTGCGTGGCCATAGTAGACCCGGCCCGGCCCGTTCTTTTTAACCCGTCGTTTTGACGTTCGAGCAGCACGTCCGTTTGCCGGGTCGACGGAAAGGAAAATAATCAAGAAAAACTTATTTATGGTGCTTCAAAAATTTTGACTACACAAACTAGTAAATTAACCTTTCCCGATTACATTCCAATGGTTTTGATAAAAGTTTTGGGGGAGATTTTACGTAAAAACACTTTTTTATGTCGAACTATTTTCTGTCGATTTGCGTCACCGCGGCAGCCTCATTTTTGCGTCACTCGCAGTCTCGGGGTGACCATATTGTCAGAAAGAGACGGGCCGGGTTGACTATGGCCGCTTTGACGGATCCGTTCTCCCGTCAAAGAGACGGCCGTCGAAACAACGGGACAGGCCGGGTTTACTATGGCCGTAGCCTAGACAGCTACTACAGATGTGAGCAAAGCTGAATACCACTACAGCTAGTGCACCACAAATTGATGTAAATGACGTAACAGTCTGTGTTGCTCTACACATTGTGTGTGTGTGTGTGTGTGTGTGTGTGTGTGTGTGTGTGTGTGTGTGTGTGTGTGTGTGTGTGTGTGTGTGCGTGTGTGTGTGAGATTATTTTTATTATTTTATAGAGACCATAATGGATTAAGCCTCATGTGGTTTTTTTTTACATCCAGCCCCCTTTTGTTCCAGCTTTGTAAATCTTCTCATCTGTTCGAACCGGCATACAATGGCCTACTCTTAAGAAAAGCAGAACAAGATTTAATGTGCGTGCAAGATGTTCTGCGTGCGTTCACACACGGGGGTTCGGTTTATAGTCTCATCTGCAGGACTTCTAGGGACAGTGGAGTCAGCACTGATGTTAACTCCAGAGGAAAAATCCCCTCGTACGGGAATTGTAGGGAATCGAATTGGGTGGTCAAATTGCAAGCACAATGTTTTGACCACTAGACCACTAGGCTATATCCGTCCCCTGTGTGTGTGATTGTGTGTGTGTTATTGCGTGTGTGTGTGTGTGTGTGTGTGTGTGTGTGTGTGTTATAGCGTGCGTGCGTGCGTGCGTGTGTGTGTGTGTGTGTGTGATTATAGGTGTGATTGTTTGTGTGTGTGTGATTGTATGTGTCACATTGTGTGTGTGCTTGCGTGCATGCGTGTGTGTGTGTATGTGTGTGTGCGCGTGGGTATGTGCTTTCTTCAATTTAACGTCTCTTCACTCATAGTGATATTAAACAAGAAACAAAATTGCAATAAAGTAAACTGTCTCACTTATGTGCTGAGTGTGTATGTGTAAGTGTGTTGGTATTTTTGTCCGTTTGCGTGACTACATGTGCATTTCATTCACACCCCCCCCCCCGAATTGTGCTATGTGCAGACCTGTGCACCCCCTTACTACTGATTTCAGTATTTTCATGGCAATTTTCAGTATTTTTCACCGAGTTTCAGTATTTTTGCGCGTTGTTCGTGATACACTTTTTCAACATGAAGCATAAACGCCTTTTTTTAAATTTGGTTTTTGTATCTGTATTTGTTTGCTCATCCCCCTTCCAATTTCTTTCCATTGTACAAAAGCTCATAAGCTTTTTCTTTTATCAACTAGCAAATCTGGACAGGTCTGATGACTTCATAAGTGATGTAATATACAGAGTGTAGAATTGGGAGAGAAAAAAAAGAGGAAATTGAGCCGGGGTCCAGGGGCCGCTTAGGCCCCAGTGGGGTGCAGGGGCAAAGCCCTGCTGGGGGGCCCACGGGGGCGAAGCACCCCGGCCAAAATGATTTTTCGCATTTTAAAGGCAGTTTGGAGGCATCTCCAGGCACAATTTTGTGCAATGTGGAGGCATATGTGTGTGTGTGTGTGTGTGTGTGTGTGTGTGTGTGTGTGTGTGTGTGTGTGTGTGTGTGTGTGTGTGTGTTGTGAGAGAGAGAGAGAGAGAGAGAGAGAGAGAGAGAGAGAGAGAGAGAGAGAGAGAGAGAGAGAGAGAGAGAGAGAGAGAGAGAGAGAGGAGAGGTGTGTGTGTGTGTGTGTGTGTGTGTGTGTGTGTGTGTGTGTGTGTGTGTGTGTGTGTGAGAGAGAGAGAGAGAGAGAGAGAGAGGAGAGAGAGAGAGAGAGAGAGAGAGAGAGAGAGAGAGAGAGAGAGAGAGAGAGAGAGAGAGAGAGAGACTCAGACCTTCCATAAAGAACCACCAGAGTATGTCAAACTTGTTATAAACAGATCTATTCTGGGTAGCAGTAATATAAGTTTGTGTGTACCACTGTGATGGTTAATGGAAAACGTGGAAGAGAGAGAGAGAGAGAGAGAGGAGAGAGAGAGAGAGAGAGAGAGAGAGAGAGAGAGAGAGAGAGAGAGAGAGAGAGAGAGAGAGACAAGGCAAGGCAAGGCAAGGCAAAATTCTTTTATTCGAGGATAATAGATAAGCACTCATGTGCTTTTTTACATCCAGTCCCCGCCCTTTTCAGGGGAAAAACATCAAGATAAAAAGATACTAAACAGTAAACTATATGCAGTACCAAACAACATAAAGGAATAAGGACATTATACATAATACGATAATAAAAATGCACACTTTCAGAAGACGAAAATCAGAAGCCACAATAGAATGATTTTGATTATAAAAGAAAAGAGAAACGTTAATAGATAAAGAGCAACCAAAGAAACATAATGAAATAAACAACTTAGCAACCAAGAAAGTCCACCCAAAAATACTTAGCTACAACATTGTTACAACTCATAACAACAAAATGAACTCAGAAGGAACTAAAGATAATACAATGATTATAATGATGACGATAAGAATAATATCAACAATAGTGATAATAGTATGATAATAATACACGTAAAAATCACTCCTACACGTAGGTTACACACACACACACACACACACACATACATACATACATACATACATACATACATACCTACATACCTACATACCTACATACCTACCTACATACATACATACATACATACATACATACATACATACATATACGCAACTCACTCACGCATGCACGCTCGCAGGCAAATGCACATACAAATCACACACACACACACACACACACACACACACACACACACACAAATGCACACACACAAATGCCACACACACACACACACACACACACACACACACACACACACACACACACACACATACACACACACACTTACTCACACTTATATTTATAAGCACATATCCGCAGGCGCACATGTTAGGTAGCGGCAGCAAAAAATTTTTAATGGAATTATGGCCCTTTTTTTGCTTTAGAAGTGAAGATATTATCAAAAGAAACATAACAAAAAAAAAATCAGCCTGATATCTTAAATAGTTTTTGAGATATGGCCTTTTGAATTTTGACGCTACTGTGAAGTGCGCGGAAAAACAAATAATTGGCCAACTTTGAATGATCATATTTCTTGCAAATAATAAGGCACACTCTGAAAACATTCAAACAGTTCTTTTATTTACCACAGAGAACATGAAAACCAAAAATGAAAAGAATCTGGTTGGTAGAAAAAAAGTTATGGAGCATCAAAAATGCGAAAAACCCATTTTCGAAATGTGCGAAATTTCACAAAGTACCATGTTTGGAGTCCATCAGTTTCAAGATTTTTCAATCAATTCTCTTGAAATTGTATGTATCTATTTCTATATACATACAGATTTAGCCTAATTTTTTTAGGAGTGGTCAGTTCATCCCTTTAGCAGTTATTTTGCTTCAAAGTTGGAGAAAAGGCCAAAATGACCAGTGCGGACCTCACATTTTTTTAAAATTACAAAAAAAGTCATAACTTCTGAATAAATAAACCAAATTACTTCAAATTTGGACAGAATATTGTTTATGTTGTGCTTTAAAGGTTGACATTATTTGATTTAAAATATTCTCAAGGACAAGAAAAAAAATTGTTAAAAGGTGTTATGTAACCATAATCTATAATGAAAATGATGTGACCCGACATGACCCTGCAACAGTTCTGGACCACATGAAATCAAAGTTGCTTTGTGATAAAAAGGTTTTGTTGGAATTCATTTTCCAGCAAAATGACACTAGTTTTTGGCATTATTTTACATACATATTCATGATATTGTAGGTGCATACATGTGCATATGGGCGCATGCATCCATGCATGCATGCGTGCGTGCGTGCGTGCGTGTGTGTGTGTGTGTGTGTGTGCTTTGAACTATTGGGGGAAAAAACAACAAAACAAAAAGCAAAACCAAGGAAAAAAACATTAAAGCAAAACCCCCTCAGAAGAATGGCTGCCTATGCGGCGAGGCACTTAAAAACAGTCATAGACACAAACTTTTCTCATCCAGTGTGTACTTGATTCTCAATCTCACTGTGATTCCCAGATGGGGAACAAGCAACAACAGAAAACAGAAACAAAACAAGAAAGCGAACAAAGAAAATTCTGCATGACCCCCAGGTGAAGAAAAAGCAACAACAAAAATAGCTATTGGGGACAAAAAAACAACAAAACAAAAGGCAAAAGTCTTTAATTTTGTGCTCTGGGACTCCACCACAGAATGTATGCAAAAATGTTTCAGTTTCAGCGCATGTCTTCCCACCCAATTGTTTCAGAAGTTGCATCTGTAACATAAGCTTGTGACTAAAAATTAGTCTGTTGTTTTTTTTCCCTTGGGCAAAGAATGCTTTTTTTCCAGATCAGTATAGGTATCATCCTCTGAAATGTTAAATTAATATGCATATAATTTATATATAAATGCAGTGTGAGTATGTGAACTGAATAAGAGTGTGTGTGTGTGTGTGTGTGTGTGTGTGTGTGTGTGTGTGTGTGTGTGTGTGTGTGTGTGTGTGTGTGTGTGTGTGTGTAGACCAGTATCCTGCTGATTACTAAGTCTGTTGCATATCTTTTTATGACTGTTTGGGGGCGGTTTTTTACTATTCAAATTTACTGTTATTTTTATGTGCATTAAAATGCAACTATTTCAAAGCCACCCACATTTTATGAAAAGTTACAAACACAGTGCAATCAATGATGCATTAGTCTGAACAGTGAGCTGTCAGTACTGATTGTCTTAGGCCTATTAGCAATAACACCCAAGTCCAAGTGTTAAATTAAAAAATCTAATTTTATGTCTTAAACACACACACACACACACACACACACACACACACACACACACACACACACACACACACACACATGCATTAGTCTGAAGAGTAGTCAGTACTGTCTTATAAACACTCAAGTCCAAGTGTAAAAAATTAAAATTTTATGTCTTAAACACACACACACACACACACACACACACACACACACACACACACACACACACACACCTGCAGTCTGAACAGTGAGCAGTCAGTACTGAGTGCCTTGGACTCAAGTCCAAGTGTTAAAAATTAAAATTGTATGTCTTAAACACACACACACACACACACACACACACACACACACACACACACACACACACACATATATACATACATGCGCGTGCGCACGCACACACACACACACACACACACACACACACACACACACACACATGCATCAGTCTAAACAGTCAGCTGTCAGTACCGTCTTAACACTGGTCCAAGTGTTAAAAATTAAAATTTTATGCCTTAAATTAAACACACACACACATGCTCGCACACGCGCGCGCGCACACCACACACACACACACACGCTCGCACGCGCGCGCGCACACACACACACACACGCTCGCACGCGCGCGCGCGCGCGCGCGTGCACACACACACACACACACACACACACACACACACACACACACAATTCCGATGGGATCGACCGAGTCTGCAGCAGACGATTTTTCCGAATTACGCTTCGTTTAGTCACTTCCGGTAGTAGATCAGGTACAGAAAAAAATTAATTAAAAATACTAAATGAGATCAGACTTGCTTGAAAAAAATTAGATATATGCTTTAGGTATTATTCTATCGATTGCAGTGCATTTTGAACTGCAGACTTACAAGAAAAAACTTAATTTTGATAAAAGCGATCGGGTCCTCGACACGCTGTTCAATTCGGCCTGCTACCGTGACTCGGCGAAACATTTGCACACTTCGAATCAAAATAAAAACAAAATAATCATAAAATAAGCATCGAACTAATTGGATATGATGTAGAAATGACTTATTAATGAACTGTTAAAGTCTATAATGGGTTACTTAGCGAGTACTGGCCGCAGTTTCGTCAAATTCACCGCACTGGTTTCGACATCGCCTGAAACCATGCCCTGTGTAGAATTGGCCAATCAGAGGCGTTTTAAAAGTCTCGCCGCCTTCGGCCGAATGGTTCTTTTGCCTAAAGGTGGTTGTATTCTTGTAGTTGATTGGCTAAGCTTTCGTTTGATACCCTGCACGGCGGGGTGCGAGGTGAGAGAGGATGACAAAATATTTTGTGAAGTTTTAAATTGTATTTTTCGGTGACGTAATTTTTAACACTATAAATTTGCACCCCATAAAAATAAAGCTTGGGCTTTCATCTTTCTATTCGTTATAATTAATAAGGGCTTGGTGCACTTGTTCAAAGGCGGGTAGCGATTTTTTTCAACCCGTGCAATTTCGCAGCTCGCGGAAAAAGTGACGATTTTCTCCATTTTTCGCCTTTTTCACGATTTTCGGCTTCGCGCTATACTCATACCTCCAATCGTACAATAAAAACAAAACAACGTAATGAAAGAGCAATCAATTCTCTTTATTCTCATATGCATGAAAATCAAAATGATACAGTAGATTTCGAGTTAGAAGCGTTTGAAGACAGTAAGTGAATCGCATTTTCCTAGGGTGCGTAGCAGAAATGCGCGGTGCTGCCGCTACCTACACATGTACTTGAGGTGGTAGGTTTTTTGTTGTTTTTTTTTCTTTTAAAAAAAAAAAAAATTGTCATAGAAAAAAGAAGAATGATACAAGTCAAACAATCATATCAGGTGACAATATTATCCTTTCTTTTACATTCATACTTCATATAAAAAAGAAGAAACAAAAGCAAACAGCAAAGTTAAAACAGAAAAAAAAAAACAAGAACAAAACATCAAAAACTTGAGGTAGGACCTATCAACAACAACAACAAAAGTCATGCAAATCATAATATTTTAATACAAAGGGAGACGACAAATAAAAACAATTATCCACCCCCCCCCCCCCCACACACACACACACAACACCCAAACACACTCAACACACACACACACACACACACACACACACACACACACACACACACACACACACACACACACAGAGAGAGAGAGAGAGAGAGAGAGAGAGAGAGAGAGAGAGAGAGAGAGAGAGAGAGAGAGAGAGAGAGAGAGAGAGAGAGAGAGAGAGATCAATACACTCTCTGGTGAAGATTTAATAAGATCCTATGCCTTTCTCATTTTATTTTTAATCTGATTTCGGAGTGGACTCACAATGACAGTTTGCATGGCCAGAAAACAAGTGCTGTGTATGTGTGTGCTCTGCTGCTGTCCAGTACAGCACCAGAGCGGAAGCCGTGTTCGGTACGATATAACTTCAGAGCGAGTTTTCATGTAACTTCAGAACAAGTCACTTTGCCGTTTTAACGATCAACTGATTTTTCGAAGATGCGAGAAATTTTACTGTTCCATGATTTTCCAAGAAATCAGCGCTTCTATAAATGAAGAGCCGTGGTTTGCTATGTTCCGACCGCATTCCAATTTTTGACACCACTTGCGAATGAAAGTTCAACTTTCACTAGCGAGAAGCCTGATGTGAGAGACGTAGCGCAGGTTTCAAACCTTACTCGGCAAAACGAACAGCCAATTTTGCTGCTTATGGATCTATATCCGCAACTGTACCTCTTTTAGCCCCATCCTGGCCTGTTAGCGTCATTTTGCATCCACTCCGCGTCTTTCTTTGCTTATAAGTGTATCAGTTTGGTCTGTTTCTCCGCGAAAGTTTACACTTTCCGCCATTTTGTTTGAAGATACTGTTGTGCGCATGCGTCGTCAGGGGAGATAAGTAACTGAACGATAGTCGATAGGGCTTAGCAGACGACGTAACGCGAGATAAACGGTAGCCTATCGCTGAACGATAGAAGACGACGTTTTCGATTTCCGGATTTTTCGTTGACAAAAATCGGATTTTGATTAATAAAATCGTATTTCCGTATTTTCCAACTTTTTCCGGAACAAATACGGAAGGTGCACAGGTCTGCACTGTGTGTGTGTGTGTGTGTGTGTGTGTGTGTGTGTGTGTGTGTGTGTGTGTGTGTGTGTGTGTCTGTGTGTCTGTGTGTCTGTATGTGTGTGTGTGTGTGTGTGTAAGTGTGTGTGTAAGTGTGTAAGTGTAAGTGTGTGTGTGTGTCTGTATTGTGTGTGTGTGTGTGCGCGCGTAAGTGTGTAAGTGTATGTGTAAGTGTGTGTGTGTGTGTGTGTGTGTGTGTGTGTAAGTGTGTGTGTGTGTGTGTGTGTGTGTGTGTGTGTGTGTGTGTGTGTGTGTGTGTGTTGACTCAATAAAAAGAAAAAAAGATAAAACATCCTGAGATAGCAAAGAACATATCCAGTGTAAAACAAGAATGAACTAAAGTACAGGAACAGCTAACGACAATCAAAGGTAGATCCTAACATGACTATCATGAAGTCCAGGAACAGCTAACGCAAATCAAAGGAAGATCCTAACATGACTGTCATGAAGTCCAGGAACAGCTAACGACAATCAAAGGAAGATCCTAACATGACTGTCATGAAGTCCAGGAACAGCTAACGACAATCAAAGGAAGATCCTAACATGACTGTCATGAAGTCCAGGAACAGCTAACGACAATCAAAGGAAGATCCTAACATGACTGTCATGAAGGCCACCAGAAACATGGCCAAGAAGCTAAAAGTCATTCAAAATGTGCTCTAGAAAAAAGGGGCTGTTTGAAGTATGGCAATAGCCCATTTTCTCTAAAACTGAGCACCCCGCGAATCAATCGGCAGTGCTACAGTAAATGATTCACTGGGATTTGTACAACACATAAGCATTAAATCTTTTTGCAACATTTCGTGGGGAGAGCTTTTAACAAAAACGATATATTAACTTAAGCCGATGATGTGTCTGGGACTTAAAGACAAATTATCAAACAAGAGGGTATTGGTCTTACTTGTAGTAGTGCTTTTTATGCTGTTATTGGAATATTGGCAATTTTTTGCTCTCGAGAGAATTTTGGAATCCATCAGAAGATAAACTATTCTCTATGAGACTATAACACCCTAGAGACCTGATTGAATGGAAAGACTGATAGTACTGTCAGAACTGTAAGCTGCTTTTCTGACAGCTTCATCCACCCTTTCATTGGCATTGATCCCACAGTGTGCAGGTACCCAGAGGAATGTTACTAATAATCCCATCTTTAACTGAAAAACATGCACAAGGTTTTTTTATGTCGGTCCTCATTTCGCGTCTTGTCTTTTGACATAGAGATCTAAGCGCATACAACACCGATTTTAAATCTAATAATAATATTTGACAGGTACTCATGGGCAGAGTAGACATTATTTGAAGCCATGAGGATGGAGCTAATATATATATATATATATATATATATATATATATATATATATATATATATATATATATATATATATATATATGTGTGTGTGTGTGTGTGTGTGTGTGTGTGTGTGTGTGTGTGTGTGTGTGTGTGTGTGTGTGTGTGTAGTTTCTTCTTTTGGTGTGAATATTTTTCAAGTTCATTTTTAATCTTTTCATTTGTACCACATATCTTCTTTAAGTTTTTCTTTGTTCAAATATGATTATTCTCTCTTTTTTTCTCCTTTTTTATTTTTTTATTTACTTTTTTTTTTTTTTTTTAGATGGATGGCTTGATGAAAAAAAGCAATTGGACTGCTTACTCAATGTACCATCTGGAAATAAAAGTTTGACTTTGACTTTGACACTCACGCGCACACACACTAGTCCGCGTGCACACACACACACAAACACACACATACACACTCATACACTTACACACACACACAAACACACACACATACTCACACACACACATACTCACACAACACACAAACACACATAAACACACACATACACACTCACACACATACACACACACATACACACGCACACACACACATACACACGCACGCACACACACACACACACACACACACACACACACACACACCAGTGCTGACTCCACTCTATGCCAAAGTCCTTCAGATGAGACTATAAACCGAGGTCCCCTGTGTGAACGCACGCAGAACATCTTGCGCACATGTTAGAGTAGACTATCGTGTGCCGGTGGGAACAGATGACATTTACAAAAGTGCATACACACGGGGACTGGATGTAAAAAGCACAAGTGTGCTTATCCCATTATCCTCGAAATAAAATAAAATAAAGAAAGAAAATAAATAAATGCATTTAAAAATAATAGACACACACACATACACACACACACACACACATTCCCACACCACACACACACACACACACACACACACACTCACTCACTCATACGGACACACCCTAGGCCTAGCGTGTGTGCGTGCAAACACACACACACACATACACAGGCCACACACACACGCGCGCAACACACACGGTACCGGCAGCCCTTCTTTGAGCCTACGGGAAAATAGGGCTGAGTGGGGAAAATGCATGTTTTTGACAGGCCAGATCTTGAAAACTATCAAAAGAATGGGCATAAAGATTATGAAAAATAAATATTGATGTTTACTTATGTGCTCTGGGTTGTTTGTTTTTACATGCCATGGTTTGACAACACAATTCCAAACACACCCACTCTTGCACAAAAATCGAAGCGCGTTCTGGGCTCGATGTACCCGCCAGCCGCCATTAGCGGAGCGAATCGGTATGTGTAGAAGAATCGGTTTGTGTAGAAAATCGCTACGGACGATGTGCTCATTACTCTGCATCAACTTCAAAATGGGTCAAAACAGAAGAGCATGCTTCCAGCTTTAATTCGGTATAAGTTTTAAGTGGATAAGAAAAGCTTAAATCAGTTAAAACTCGGAAGTTTAAAGACGCTTAGCGCGAGTCGCGGTTCGACCACTTTCGGTCCTGAATACGGAACATCGGACGAACTAAACATAGCCTAGTAAACCGAGGCCCCGTAAGCAAACGCACACAGAACAGAGAGAGAGAGAAACAAACAGAAAGACAGACTGACAGAAAAAAAAAAGAGAACAGACAGGAACGAAAGAGGAGACAGATACAGGAGAAGAAAAGACAAAGACATGTACACCAGGACAGACAGAGACAGACTTGTACAGACAGACCAAGAAACAAAGACACTCACCACTGGCATTCCCAAAGCAAAAGAACTGCCTTGTAGGCCTAGGCCTAGTTGTACGGGGACAATGCAGAAAACAAGATGGCTGACATCCGCCTTGCAGGTCTGGTCCGGTTTAAGCTAGAACAGGCCTAGTAGGCTAGTGTAGTCAATCCTTGCATTTCGCAAAGGCTAAATTGCAATAGTTTTCAAACTTGGTGCAAGGGTAGATAAAAATACCATAAACAACATATCAAAAAAGTAGGAAAAAGTAGGCATCGGCAGATACCGAAAATCAATAAACAAACACACTAATAAACGATATTTCACACTCTGAGACTGACCGTTTGCTATAGCTGGCTTGCTTCTGGCGCCGCGGCATCCCCCTTATTTGTTAAGGCTCCACCCAGTTTTGACCGAGAAAGGCCTATGGCGGCAAGAGAAAGGAACTTGGCACCGAAGCCGTAACGCTACTTATTCTTATTTCGTTTAGCATTAATGACTTATCTTTTGAAATTAAACACACACCTAAAGTAACTGCTTAATTGTTTGTACGAGATGCATGACATGTACTGCGCTGATGTGCATATTTGACCAGACAGCATCGAAACAACTGTCCACATGTGTTGGGCCAGTTCCTACATTATACAGTAGTGGAGGAATGTAGTATGTATGGTAAACCACTTTTGTCAAAATCGGCTCTCTGTGTGTTTTGTTTTGTTTTATTTGAAAGTGTTTAACTTACATGAACATGGCCAGAGGTCCTTGCATGAAGAGAAATAGTCATTGTTTAGAGTTTCAAGCCATGGGCGTCATATATATATATATATATATATATATATATATATATATATATATATATATATATTATATATATATATATATATATATATATATATATATATAAAACACAGTATCAAAAAGTGTATCTGCAGTCCTTTCTGATGGAAAAGCATGTGTATCAGTGTATGTGTGACAGTGTCACATCATCCCTTTCACTTTCTGTCCTGCTCTTTCTTTCTCTGTATGTGTTTCTTGACTCTATCTGACAGTGTGCATATGATCTGAATTTAGTGGATCCTATTTACGGCACTAATGGATCTTTAGTTCTGAATGAAGGGGATGCAACTTTTTTCAGTTTAACTTTAACCTTAGGGTGATGTGTGACTTTAAAAATGTTTTGTTTATCTTTGTTACCTGCTCTACAAAAGCACTGATCTAAAGCATTGTTTCGTTGCAATTTTGTTGGGCTTTTCACCCCAGAATTTTGCCCAATGGCTGATTACATTTTTGTCCAGATGAAAGGACTGACTTTTTATGTCTATGTGTGTCATGTGGAGAAAGACTGCTGACTGACAGCCAAGATGTAGTGAAGCAGACTGATAAAGGTGTCGCAGGTTTCCAAAATGCATGCTTTGAGGGGTGACAATGAACTCTTTTACAAAATCGTGGCAAAGTGTACACGGAGCATGTTGGCAGATGTATTGCAGCATCTTGCCATCAAAAAAGTTCTGAAGAGACAGAGAGAAGAGTAATATTTGTATTATTCAGATGTGAACAACCTAGCTCTTTGATCCAAGAAAGCTAGATTTTATTATTCATCTGAATGTCTCTTTTGCGACCAGCCAATTATTGATTTCCGAAAGAAAGGAAACATAATTGTATATTAAATTCGAACATTTAGTTTCCAGCAGCAGATTGAAGAAAGCCATTTCAAGTATGGACCAGAGGAGAAATGGGCGGAAAGTGTGTGTGAAAGAATGCAAACTGTCAGTGACTTTCATGCTGCAGTTGCTGTGCATCACAAGCAGTGCAGTGTCCACTTCACAGCTATGAAATCTATCCTTGCTTTTTGCCATTCTTCACGGATCACAGCAACAAACTACGGCAACTGCAGGCAGACCTCGTGATGAAGCCTTCATGCATGTCATGGCTTGTTTCAAAGAGAATAATATGAACAAACCACAATCATGGACTTGTACACAAAGATGAAAGAGTATCTCTATGGTGACACTCCCTACACAGAGAAATACATGTGGCAGAAAGTAGAAAGTCACTTTGATGATGAAGTGATTATTACCTGCGTCAGAAGAAAAGAAAATGTCCCTACATTAAGGTCATATGCAGAGAAGATCCTGGAGAAAAGGGCAAAATCCAGAGTGAAAGATGCAGAGAAAGGAGAAAACAGAATAATTCAGACAACTGCAAAACTTCTCTCATCAGACATAAAGAACGTCAACACCTCAACAACAGAGTATACTTCTGCTGCAGAACTTTCAAGTATCACAAACACCTGATTTTTTTTTTTTTTTACACACAAATGAAATTATTTCCCGTAATCATTGGATCTGTTTCTCTGAATTTTGCTGGGAAGGAAAACAGATCCTGACTTGACAATTGCTTCTCTTGGCCAGGCACTGATGCAGGCAGCACAACCAACAGTACTCATCCTTCCCCTTCAGATTGCTTTTGGGGTTGCCATGCACCAGCAGACTGGCTCCAAAGACCTTGCTGAACGTGTCCATAAGCTTGGGTTTAGTTCTTCATAATTATATGGTCAGCCTATTTGAAATGTGTGCTGCTGCTGACCAGAGAACAGACTTGGTAGGCATTAAAGCCCAACATCTGGATCCAGTTTGTTGCTGACAATGTAGATCATCAGATCAGGACACTGGATAGAACTGGTACCTTCCATGGTATGGACATTATTGGCGCATCTAACCCTGGCTCCAAACAGTGTAAGGCTGTACATGGAATCTAACATTTTCACCAGAGACAATGTTCCCATTTCCTACTTTGAAAATTCTGCAGATCGTTTGTCATTAGCACACGAACTATTACAAGATTTTGGTGTTGTTGACAAAGCCAGGCCACTGGATCTTCTGTGGTAACTACTACACTACTACTACTACTACTACTACTACTACTACTACTACTACTACTACTACTACTACTACTACTACTACTACTTCTACTACTAAGTAGAATTTATATAGCACTGTACCTTGCAAAGACAAATCAAAGCGCTGCCCAATATCAGGATGGGTGTGTCGCAATTAAATGCACATAAATATCGTTTTTCACCTACAGATGATAATACCGCATGCCCTGTGTGTATAGGTATGAAAGAAGATGAAGCACACTTTGTGTTTAAATGTCCCTTATATGAGGACATTAGACAGAAGTTCAACTTCAACGTTGATGTTGATGTTAACCTGGACAATGCACTTGTTAGTGTGCTTGCTTGCAAATCAAAAACATCGTTGGTAAATCTTGCGAAATACCTTTAAGCTGCTTTCAGACTTAGACAGAATTTCATTGATGATATGGAAGCGTAAAAGCTAATATTCCCCAGGATTAAGACTATTCCTCTGTGTTCTTCATTTGTTTCAATGAATCTTTTCATGTGGAACCACTATTGTGCTTT
>JASPKP010001853.1:10000-25969 GCA_030674155.1 Stramonita haemastoma | reverse complement strand
TAATGGAATAAGCACTAATGTGCTTTTTTTACATCCAGTCCCTGTGTGTATGCAGTTTTGTAAATTTTGTCATCTGTTCCCACCGGCACACAATGGCCTACTCTTCCGGAAAGCGGATCAGGAATTAATGTGTGCGCAAGATGTTCTGCGTGCATTCGCACACGGGGCTTTGGTTTATAGTCTTATCCGAAGGACTTGAGGAGAGAGTGGAGTCTGCACTGATGTTAACTCAAGGGGAAAAATCCCCTCAAATGGGAATTGAACCCGGGTCATCAGATTGTGAGCACAATGTTCTGACCACTAGGCTATCCCGTCCCCTATGTACTGCTCTGCTGTCTGTTTTTATGACCATTGTACGGCAGCCTATGTACTGCACTGCTGTCTATGGCAAATCACGGCCATGACTGATCCCATGTCAGCATCCATTCACCACACTCAGCTATTCATCACTAAACAGGGCATACTGTGAATGGGTAGTATTAGTGTGCTGTGGAAAACCCAGGCTGTTACAATTAACCTTGGTTGTGTGGCTCCTGTAGCAGTGAATGACTACATGAATTAATAAGTCTTGCATATGCAGAAGAAAATGTTAGTCGACATTTTGAATCCCAAACAGACTTATGATTCGCAAATACGCAAAAGATAACTACACTCACATTCACACAGACACACTCACATTTACTTACTAGTTTATTGGCAGTCATCTTCACTATCATGATATGACTCTTGAAGAAAGTGAATATCAAAGAGAAAGTTTTCCAAAGTGTAGTGTGCACATCATTTCCAGTAAAGTTGCTGGTACTGGCATAAACACTCGGTCCTTCTGGTGATAAGCAGATGTTATGTGTGTCTCCATGGTTTCATGAGTGGGTTACCTCTTTAGACTCTAGTAATGCAGTTAGCCATGTGGTTTCTTCATGGTCTTTTCAGCTGTTTTCTTTGTTGTAGCATCATAATGTGTGTGTGTGTGTGTGTGTGTGTGTGTGTGTGTTGTGTGTGTGTGTGTGTGTGTGTGTGTGTGTGTGTGTGTGTGTGTTCTTGGTAGAGAGAGAGAGAGAGAGAGAGAGAGAGAGAGAGAGAGAGAGAGAGGGGAGAGAGAGAGAGAGAGAGAGAGAGAGAGAGTGTGTGTGTGTGTAAGTGTGTGTGTGTTCAAGAGACAATGTTTGAGATTATGAAATATGTATTATGCTGCGAAAATGTTTATTTTGATTCTTATATAAATAGTTATTTCCAGGTCAGAAATAACTCTCTGTCTCTCTCTTTCTCTGTGCTTGACTGTCTGTCTCTCTGTTTCTCTCTCCACCTTCCTGAAAGTTGTTTTTGTTGATGCTAAAAAAGGGTTGTGCTGTTTACCATTGTTACTCCTCTCTTGGCTGTTGAAGTAGGAAAAAACACACACCGCCAAATGCAGTTTAAACAAAACACACCAGAATAGCGTAGCCCCTAGTTTCTGGCATACAAATAAGTCTTATCTGACCACAAAACCACTCTCCCCTGGCTCAAGTATTGATCAGCTTGCAACCCAGGTTCGATTGCGTATCGATTCTCCTGGACTTGGGCTTGTGCCTGTTAAGTCATTACATCTCTGATTTACTATGCGCAGTGAACCTCAGGGGAAGAGCCCTTGAGGAAATTGATTTCCGGATCGCCTAAGTGGACCCCTTTGTGAAAGCGCACGTGCATCCTGTGCAGCCGGAAAGAAGAGTCTTTTGTGGACCTACTGTGACTTTGAAGCTGGAGGCAATTGGTCCTGCTGGCTGGATTTGATTTAGACATGAGCCCACACGTGGCTGAGAGATTGACCAACAGACTGAATTAGCCTATTGCAGAGAGGGCTGGAGATGTGTGTTTGATTGTTGCTGAAAGGGGATTTTTTTTTGGAAGGGTTGTGGAAGAATATAGCAAACATGTTGCTGTGGATTTCTGGATCAGTATTGTTAAGGCTGATATCAATGGAACTTAGGGATTTTTTTTTTGTTTTATAGACGAACTCTTAAAAATAAAAAATAACGAAATAAAATCAAACCAGAACAAAAAAAACTGAAAAAAAATTCCAGAAACACTAGAAACAAAACAACTATTCATTCCACAGAAAAGAAAGAAAACTTTTTAAAATGTCACAGTTGCGTCAGTTTGTGATTATTTTTGGTAGCACAACTGACCTTTTGAACTATTTTTACCCAACAAAATGATACCACCAAAATCTATCACCATCATTAAGGTTAATATAAATTCACGCCAGTAAATCCAACACGTCATCAAGATGCAGGACTTCAAACGAAAGATTTCCCGTCAATCAGAACTCGTTCTGACAGATTGATCTATTTTTGCAGGTCGCAGTAACTCACTACCGAGCTCTTTTTTTTCATTGAGTGTGAAGGGCAGGGGCCAATTCTGGGGTTTCTTTTATGCTTCTTGCGTGACAGCCTTTGTACTGCTCTGCTCTGACTCTGCTCTCTGCCGGAAAATCACAGCCTCGACTGATCCTAGGTCAGCCTCCATTCACCGCAGTCTGCTATTCACCACTGGACAGGGCATGCCGTGAATGGGCAGTGTTATTAAGTGTGCTGTGGAAAACCCAGGCTGTTTTTTATTAACCGTACGTTGCGTGACTGTGATCGTGGTGGATGATTTCAGTGACATAAGCGCACACACTGGAGAGAAAGAGCTATTGCAGTTTGTTCACGTCTGTGTAGATTCATATATGTATGTATATATATGTATATATGTAATATATATATATATATATATATATATATATATATATATATATATATATATATATATATATATATATATGTATATATATTTGTTAACATGATAATATTATGTTGCTGTCTGTTCTTTTCCACATGGGTTTCATTCCATGTCTAATTTTTTCCCGATATTTTTTCATCTTGTTTTGGAAAATGGTCATCGGTTTTTCATTTTATAACTCAATTGAGAGAAGTAAACACTTAACAAAAAATGACACTTAAACAAAGGCACATACATACCCACGGACACACATACACATGCACCAACACACACACACACAAACACACATGCACGCACGCAAGCACGCACGCACGCACAATCCTGTGCAAACGAACATGCACAAACTTGATATCATTGGCTCTGTCTGTCTCTGTCTCCCTCTGTCTGTCTCTCTTGTATGTCTGTTTGCCTGTCTACCTACTTGTATGTCTGTCTTTGCCTGCTTGCCTGCTGCTGCCTGCCTGCCTGCCTGTCTGTCTGCCTGCCTGTCTGCCTGTCCTTGTCTGTCTGTTCTGTCTGTCTGTCTGTCTGTCTGTCTGTCTGTCTGTCTGCTCTGTACTGCTTGCCTGTCTGCCTACTGTATGTCTGTCTTGTCTTTGCCTCTGCTGCTGCCTGCTTCTGTCTGTCTTCTGTCTGTCTGTCTTTTCTGTATGTCTCTTGCCTGTCTCTCTTGTACTGTCCTGCTCTGTTCCTGCCTGCTGCTCTTGCTGTCTTGTCTCTTTCTGCCTGTCTGTCTGTCTGTCTGCTTTGCTCTTCTCTCTCTCTCTTTTCTCTCTCTCTCTCTCTCTCTCTCTCTCTCTCTCTCTCTCTCTCTCTGTCTCTGTCTCTGTCTCTCACATTCACACCGCACAGTAATCCCACAGCTAAGAACACCTAAGGAAATAACCTTCCCCTACCCCCACCCCCACCCCTACCTACCCACCTCAGCTCAGACAAGTCTTGTCTAATTAGAGGGACAGTTCCTCCTCCCCCTTGCACTGAGAAGTAAGTAAGGGAGGGAGGGAGGGAGGGAGGAGAACAGAAGTAAAGCTAGGAGGAGGAGAGTTGTCAGCCCTACTCCGGTAGCAAGCAGATTAGCTGTCGCAACTTCTCTTATGCCCTAGGACGATCTAAAGAAAAAAAAAGAGAAGAAGAAAATTATTGTACCGACATGGTTGATAGGAAAAGAAAAGTCAGTCATATAACTAACTAACTAACTTAGTAACTAACTAGATAGCTAACTAACTAACTAGGTAGCTCACTCACTCACTCACTCACACTCACTCACTCACTCACTCACTCACTCACTCACTCACTCACTCACTCACTAATTCGATTTCCGCTCGAGGGACTGACTAACTAACTAACTAACTAACTAACTACTAACTAACTAACTAACTAACTAACTAACTAACTAACTAACTAACTAACTAACTAGATTCCCGTTCGAGGAGTTTTTTTTCTCTGGAGTTAACATCAGTGCTGACTCCAATCTCCCCCAATGTCCTTCGGAGAGACTATAAACCGAGGCCCCGGGTGCGAACGCACGCAGAACATCTTGCGCACACGTTAAATCCTGTTCCGCTTTTCGTAAGAGTAGGCCATCGTGTGCCGGTGGAGGAGGAGGAGGAGGACGAGGAGAAGAGAAGAAGAAGAAGAAGAAGAAAAGAACAGAACAAGAAGAAGAAAAGAAGAAGAGGAGAAGGCGGACGAGGAGGAGGAATGGAAAGAGGATTGAACACACAACCTTTCAATTTCAATGATGGATGCACCAACGCGAGACACACCCATCCGCCTGCAATTAAGTTTTCATCTTACTGGAAGTGTCCCAACAGTTCTGTCAAAGGCCAAGGGTAGGCCTATCGTCTGGCCTGAGTCAGTACTAGGGCCTACGCCTACGGCCTTGGTGGTGAACTTGGCGGTGCACAAGATGGACACATCACCTGCAGTGAACCAACCAACCTGCATGCAGCAGCTCAAAGCTAGCCTGGTGTGAACTGCAGCTTGGTTCATTGGCCGAGGGCTGGCTGTGTGATGGAAAGTTGTGCCAGTTGCCGGCCGGCCTTTTGTCGTATATTACTCAGGTTCCCCTTCCAGTTACTACTAATTAAGCAAGCAAGGCCAAAAGGTCGTCTGTCTGTTCGGTAAGACCACTGTGGCAAGGTGTTGAGAGAGAGAGAGAGGGAGGAGGGAGAGAGAGAGAGAGAGAGAGAGAGAGAGAGAGAGAGAGAGAGAGAGAGAGAGGGAGAAGGAGAGAGAGAGAGAGGGAGGAGGAGAGAGAGAGAGAGAGAGAGAGAGAGAGAGAGAGAGAGAGAGAGAGAGAGAGAGAGAGAGAGAGAGAGAATAATCTTTATTTTTCAAGGGTAACAGAGTAAGCATTTAAATACTTTTTTTCATCAGGCCCTTGCCCTGATTAGGGAATAGGAAAAGAGAGAGAGAGGAGAGGAGAGAGAGAGAGAGAGAGAGAGAGAGAGAGAGAGAGAGAGAGAGAGAGAGGGACAGAGAGACAGAGAGAGACAGAGACAGAGAGAGAGACAGACAGAGACAGAAACAGAGAGAGAACTCAGAATTTAAAATTTTAATGTACATCGGCCTTGGACTACAATACATAGGATCGGGGATGTAGTGTGATGCTTTTGGGAGAGAGAGAGAGAGAGAGAGAGAAGAGAAGAGAGAGAGAGAGAGAGAGAGAGAGAGAGAGAGAGAGAGAGAGAGAGAGAGAGAGAGAGAGAGAGAGAGTAGAGAGAGAGAAGAGAGGAAGAGAGAGAGAGAGAGAGAGAGAGAGAGAGAGAGAGAGAGAGAGAGAGAGAGAGGAGAGAGAGAGAGAGAGAGAGAGAGAGAGCTTGCATTATTTATCTTTTAGTGGTAGACTGAGAGACTTGTATAAGCGTGAATCACAGAGGTTTTCTCGTTTGATCCCCAGAAAAAAATGTCCCCGAACCTATTGCTTACAAGGATGATTTCAATGTAGAGTGGTGTAGTTTTTATGCTATGTTATTTATTTATTTATTGTTTTATATCGATGATAATGAAATAAGCACTGATGTGCTTTAAACATTTTTTTTTACATCCAGTCTCAGTATGTATGCAGTTTTGTAAATCTTGTCATCTGTCCCACCGACACACAATGACCTACTCTTACGAAAAGCGGAACAGGATTTAACGTGTGTTCAAGATGTTCTGCGTGCGTTCGCACACAGGGCCTCGGTTTAGAGTCTCATCCGAAGGACTTTTGGGGAGAGTGGAATCAGCACAACAAAAACAACAGTAGCACAACAGCAACAGCAGCAACAACAGCAGTAGCAACAACAACAACAACAACAGTGACAATATTCAGACATTTCCAGAAACGGTATTACGCTAACCATCGGAAAGTAACAGGTAATGTTCTCGCAGAGCTACACGGCAGGATAGAAGAAGTTGCAGAAAGGTCGAGAGTTCATGGGTCGATAGGTTACTAACTAATGTTGGTAACGTTCGTCTTCTTGGTTTCCATATTAGACAATGTAGTCGCTAGTACCGAGTGGATGAGGCTGGCAGCCTGGTTTATTGCTTTTCAGCTGCCCTGACTTCCTCTGCAGTCGACACTGAAGATGTCTCAATGGGAAAGAGCGGTACCACAGGATTTGTCTGTACCATGTGTAAAAACCTTGGTACAAGAAATACGATAGCATCATTAGAAGCAAGGGGAAAAAAAAAAGAAAAAAAGCCCAGACCGACCAGCCAAACCAAAGCTTGAATTCTGTGGTAGAAAGAAAAAAACTAAAACATAGACCGACCAGCTAAACAGAGGCTTGTTCCCCGTGTTTTTTTTCCTTTGCAGGGTGGTCAGAAATCCCCAGTTGTGGAACCCTTTGTCTGTTAATACAAGGTTTCCAGAAATCCCCAGTTGTGGAACCCTTTGTCTGTTACTTCAGGGTTTTCAGAAATCCCCAGATGTGGAACCCTTTGTTAATACAAGGCTTTCAGAAATCCCAGTTGTGGAACCCTTTGTTCATACAGGGTTTTCAGAAATCCCCAGTTGTGGAACCCTTTGTCTGTTAATACAGGGTAGTCTAGTCAGAAATCCCCAGTTGCGGAACCCTTTATTAATAGAGGGTAGTCAGAAATCCCCTGCCGTGGAACCCTTTGTCTGTCAATACAGGATAGCAAAAAAATCAGTGGAGAGAGCTGGTTTTCAAGCTGGTTGCAAAATCTCCAGTGGTGCCCTTACAGTCCGCGGGACTATGGGACAGGTGAAGGTGAAGGTGAGGTCAGAAATCCCCAGCTCTGGAAGTTCCATGTCTCAGACCTCTCTCTCTCCCTCAGCGCCTAGGCTGTGACCTGTAGTCTTGCTGTGATGATGGGGGAAGTAGGGCAGATTGCTAGTATCACTTTATGTGGAAGGACGTAAAATTGAAGACTACTACAGGTTGCTAGTCTTTGGCCTGTTCGGTTTGGTTCGCTTCCTTTCGTCACTGTTCATGGAGTTATTGATGGTCAGAGGTTCGTTTTTCTTCTGTTGGGTGCGTTCCGGTAAAGTTCAATATTAAAAGGAAAGGGGAAGATGGGAGAGAGAGGGAGGGAGGGAGAGAGGGAGAGGGGGGAAGAGAGAGAGAGAGAGAGAGAGAGAGAGAGAGAGAGAGAGAGAGAGAGAGAGAGAGAGAGAGAGAGAGAGAGAGAGAGAGATTTCGGTAAAACAAAACAGGAAGAGAGAGAGAACGCAAACGCAAACGCAAACGCAAACGCAATTTTATTTAACGAGGGTAATAGATTAAGTAACAAGACTTTTTTTCATCCAGCCCTCAAAGAAAAGAAAAATAATTCCAAGAAAAACACAGCAATTGATACAAAACGAACATACACAAACATGGATACCAATAATGCAAAAAAGAAGGAGAGAGAGAGAGAGAGAGAGAGAGAGAGAGAGAGAGAGAGAGAGAGAGAGAGAGAGAGAGAGAGAGAGAGAGAGAGAAGAGAGAGAGAGAGAGAGAGAGAGAGAGAGAGAGAGGAGAGAGAGAGAGAAGAAGAAGAAGAAGAAGAAGACAAACAAGTAAGGAAACAGGATATACATGTTACACTAATACATCTTGGGAAGGAGATATGTTATATCATATTGTTTCATCAAAAGATTATGATACATTGTTTTAAATTTTGTCAGATTAGTTTCATTTTTTAATTGGGATGGAAGCCTATTCCACAGCCATCCCCAGAATATGCCAGGCTTGATTTAAATAGGATCATCTTAGGTAGAGGTAAATTAATCAAATGAGAATGTCTAGAATTATTTACTGTAAAAATGCTTTGTAATAAGGATGGGGCATTTCCATGTAAAATCTTATGCATCAAAACTCCTTTGTTAAAAAGAAGCTTGGATTTAAGGGGAAGAATATTATTCTCCGAATGGTCAGCTACTGTTAAAGAAGATGATTTGTTTAAGATAAGCTTTATGGCGCGTTTATGCACTTTCACTATTAATTTAAGGAGATTGTTGCTGGCCATATCCCACAATGTAGATGCATAATCAATAGAAGTTTGAATATAAGAATAAAAAAATATATTTTTCTGGCATGCAGAGTTAGGAAATGTTTTATCTTACCGAGTTGGTATACCTTTGAGGCAATGTTTTTTGACAGTTTTTGGATGTGGGCAGACCATAGTAGGTTGTTATCAATGGTTATCCCTAAAATTTTGTGATTTGAGACTTCCTCTATTTTTTGATTGCCAATATAGAGCGGTGGTAGATCGATATTAAGGTTCTGTCGTTTCTGTCTTGTGGAAATGAGCATAAATTTGGTTTTCTTTGGATGAAGTGCCATGTGGTTTATTTGAGTCCATTCCAGAAGCACATTAATATCTTCTTGCAAATTGCGGAAGACTTGAGACGAGTTAACATGGTTAATATCAATAGTGGTGTCATCTGCAAATAAGTCACAGGAAGCTTTTGTAAATAAAGGGAGATCATTAATGTAAACAGAAAATAAAGCGGGACCTAGGATAGAACCCTGTGGTACACCAAATTTATTTGGTAGAAAAGGGGAACAATATTTGTTAACATAAACTTGTTGTTGTCTGTTAGAAAGGAAGGAAGATATAAGCTTTAAGGCATCAGAAGATAGTTTATAATATACAAGTTTCCTTATTAGCAGATTGTGGTTGATAACATCAAAGGCCTTCGCAAAATCTATAAATAAAACTCCTGTAAATTCTTTTTTGTTTACATTAACTAACCATCTGTCTATAAGTTTAACAAGGGCAGTGTGGCATGAATGATTTGCTCTGAACCCAGACTGATTGGGGTGTATAAGGCTATTTTCATTTAAATGAGTAAGTAGGCATTTATTAATGTGTTTCTCTAATGGTTTTGAGAGGACAGATAAAATTGAGATGGGTCTATAATTAGAGGGATCAGTTCGATCTCCTGATTTATACAAAGGAATAATTTTGCTGTGTTTAAACATAGTTGGAAAGGTATTTTTGCTTATGCAAAGATTATAGATGTAAGTCAGTGTCTCTGCTATGACTGGTGCAGCTAATTTAAGAATTTTGCTATTCAAACCATCTAAGCCACAAGTTGCCGTCTGCTTCATACTTTTCAAAGCGGTAAATACTTCGTGTACGCTCATGCATGGAATTCTTAGTTCGGAATTTATATTTTTGTTGCTGCAAAAGGCTTCTAAAACTTTTAAGTTATTAGTTTTTGATTTATCATTAGTTATTATTCTATCTGAAATAGTTGCAAAATGAAGGTTTAAAGCATCAGCAGAGATATCATCTAAAACGTTAGGTGTTTTATTACAGTTCTTTCTAGTAAGTAGATTGACTGCTTTCCATACAGACTTGCTGTCTTTCTTTTTACTGATTAAGTCTTCAAAGTATTTCTTTTTTTCAGCACGTAGGAGGAAGGTTACAAAATTTCTTTGCTTTTTATATTCTTGATGGCTTCCTTTTTTCAAAAGATAATCTCTTTGGTATATTTGTTTTTGTACTTCTTTTGTCAGCCATGGAGGTTTAGATTGGTAGCTGACTCTTTTGGTTTGAAATGGTGCATGCTTATTATAAATACTATAAAAAATGTTGTACCATATTTCTAAGGACTGATTAGGGTCAGTGCACTGATATACATCGTTTAAAGGTGAGTTTAACAGATCTGAAAGAAATTCAGCATCATCAAAGTTAGAAAAATTCCTGTATGTGATAATTTTGTGATTAATTTTCGGAAATCTTAACCCTTTTTTACACCATGTAACACAGATGGGGAAGTGATCACTACAACCAAATATTGGAACATTTATTTCAGTGATGGAATTCTGATTATTAACATATATATGGTCAATTAGAGTCTTGGAGTTTTCAGTAACACGTGTTGGTGATTCTATTAATTGTTTTAAATTAAAAGACTCATATGTCTGTGTCCACCTGTTATTAGTTTTTAGTAAATCAATGTTAAAGTCACCTAGCAATATAATATCTTTAGAATCTTCATTAATGTCATCCATCATAGAACAATACTTTTCGAACCACTCTGAAGTCTCTGCAGGATTTCTATAAAGAAAACATACGAAAATTGGTTTGGAATGTTTTATTTTAATTTCTATCCATATTGTTTCCACACTATGATTTTCTAAGTTGTAAATGCGTTTAAACTGTATCGACTGATGAATATAAATGACTAAACCGGTTTCACGGAAATGGGTTGGGTCTCTGCGGATTACTTTATAACCTGGTATTGAAATATCATTATCAGAAATGTGAGAAGTTAAATGTGTTTCTGAAAAGCCAAATAAGTGAAAAATTTTTCCTGTATTCGATAAAATTGATGAAAATTCTGTTACTTTGTTTACTGCATGATTAATGTTCAAATGTCCAATGCGTAGACCATCTTTAGATAGCCAGGGGCTGACTGTACTTGACATAATAGACAAGTTAACGATGAAAGTTATGTAAGGATACAAAACAATAAGGCAAAACCCAAAACGGTGGATAAAGACCCTGGTTATCAAGTACAAGATACTTAAATAATGTTAAAGTCTAGAGTATGGAGAATACAGTTATATAATATGTGAATATAACCAATAAGTTAGGAGGGGAGGTAACCCCAAACGACACTAAACATGAACAAGCAATAAACAACAGAGCAAGTAAAAAAGAAACTACAAAAATTGCCAATGAGATTCAGAGGCTGCAAAATAGATAACACACTAAGCAATCTGATATTAGATTCAGCAAATATAACAGGACAAAAAAAATATACACAAGTGTCTTTAAATAAATCAAAGAAAATTTCCACAATCATTATCGGCAGCCAAGATAGGGTCTGGAACCAAGACATCAATAACAGTTCCCACCGTACATGCTGAAACATTATCATGTATTAGTAGGAATACCGTGTGTACATCATGTCAAACTCATGGGATGGGCATGGGGGGACCTGCCTTGCTGTATCAGTTCAGAGGCCATAGAAAGGAGGTTCCAGGCATAGGGGTGAAAATAATCTTTAAATGGAGAGGGGTAAGGAGGGGGGTAATGAGTGGGTGGCCTAAATGGCATAGGATTGTTCAAATCCAGACATGGAAGTGAGGGATGAGTCTCACTAGGGAGCATGGGAGGAGGTGCTGTTAGAGAGACCGATGGATCTCTTGAGTGTGAATGTAAGCTAGCTCTGTTAAAGTGAGGATCTTCAGGAGGAACTAAGGACACATTATTTTGTGTTCTTGGAATAAGGGGAGGGTAGTGCTGGATAGAGGACATGGGAGGACATGGTGCAGAGTTGCTATGCGTGGCTTGATTTCCAATTTGGAATTGCGGCACAGTTCCAGAGAGCTCACTCACATGAGAAGTTGGATGAGGTAGCAGGTATCTATTGTCAAGGTTGGATCTTGTCCTGTTTTCATGGTGTTCATACTCAACAAACTGACGTTGGTATTGTCCATTTCCGGAGGAATAACGGTCTTGCGTTTGGAAAAGAGGACGTTGGGGTTTGCTGTAACGCTTGTTTGGAAAAGGAGGTTGCCTCATGGAGGGGTAGTTGCCCTGGGAGGAAACACGGCGATGGAAGAACCCATCTTGAGGAGGATGGATGGTTGGCTGTTGACTGGTCTGGTTACTCTGCAAATGTTCATTTTTGAACCAGACTGACTTTAGGTTGTTAGCCAGCCTGGAAGTTCCCCTGCCACTAGGGTGTGTCAGGTTCAGGTAAAGGGCCAGACGAGGGGCACCAGAGCTGGTGATGAAAGTGCTGGTGTTGTCTATAAAAGTAGTGTTACGGTGCTGACAGGCTGCTTTGAGGTTTCTATTGGTAGGGAAAATGGAATTGTTTAGATTATGGCGTCCTTTAGCAGGGAGAACGGAACTCATGTAAACTGTAGACTGAGGGAAGGTAGACATGCATTGTCTGATAATATTGTTCCATTCTGTTTCTGTGACTGGGCCAGATTTACAACTGTTGACTCCAACATGTACAATAACATATTTTATTTTGGATGTTACTGGAAGTGAAAGAAGCCATGTGAGAAGGTCCTGAACGTTCATGCCAGGAACACATACTTTGAACAGGTTCTCTTCCCGTGGTGCCAGTCTGTGAGGATCAACGTTTCTAATGACAGAGTCACCAACTAGTATTGCTGTGGCAGAGTCTGGAATGGCAATTTGAGACAGTGTGTCCTTAGGTGAGGGCTCAGCTACAGAAGTGTTACTGCTTTTGCTGTACGTGTCTATGAGTTTTTGCTCTTTCGAAGAAATAGACTGGGCTTGTGGAGAAGGGTCTGTAATGGACCCAGCATCACATTCTGAGAGAAGTCCAAAGGTATTTGCTACAGGTACACTGTATTCCAAGGTAGTTTAATTCTCCTGACTTTCTACTGAAGTCGATGGGTCAGCAGGGTGGTCCTGGACTTCACTCAACTTCTCTGTTGGATCGACTGATGTTCTACAAGAGGATTCTGACTCTTTGCCAGGAGAGCCTTTGTTCTGGCCTGCCTCAGTCTGAGTGTTTGTATGATGTGAATGCGAAGGAGAACTTTCTTTGTGGGAGTCAGGGGGGTTTGAGTAAGAACTGAAACACATTTACTTGAGTTTAGTTTTTTCAGCTGTGAATGAATTGTTCCTAGCTGTGTCTTTATTGAATGGTTTTCTTTTTCTAATCTTGCGTTTTTTTCTTCTAAATGTTCGATTTTTGTTTGCAAGTTTCCTAGCTCCGAAAGAAGTGAGTCATATTTTTCTGAAATCGTCAAACGGAGCTCATTTTTTACTGCTGTCTTTGCATCTTCAAGTAATGAAACAGATTTGGTTTCTGACTCTGTCTGTGCTGAGGCTAAGGAATCAACAGAATGTCTGATTTCTTCCAAAGACTGATGGCATACCAGACATGCTGATGATGGAGTCTTTTTGGTGTGCGCAGTCCGCTGAGAGGAAAAAAGTGTTCTTTTTCTCTGATTGCGAGTCCTTTTCCCCACAGGAGTGGTTGATTTTCCATCTTTATTTTTCCCAAGGGAAACTTCATCCTCGGTCTCCTCGTTGAGTGTTGGCGATGGAGGAAAAAGGGTCAGTCCCTGGCTGGAGCATGTTGCAGCTTCAGTGACCTCACTGGATAGCAGACAGGAGACAGGGACTGGAGTGGAGGCCTGTGTGTCTGCAGGGCTGTGGGCAGCATTCATGCAGGGCTGCTCCAAATTGTTGATGTCAATGGAAGGAGCCTCCAGAGGTACTTTGATTGATAAATTATTTAAAAAGGTCAGTGGAGTCTCCAGAAGTGATTTTGCCCAGTTTACTTTGTCTTTGTTTTCTAAAAACACTGACACTGAATGTTTTAGTTTCTCACATTCTTCAGTGCCCCATAGGACACAGTCTCTTCCTTGGCAAAGAAGAGTCCCACCCCCTTGTTTAGAAAAATATAGAGTTAGCGTCACGCATTTAGCGGCGTTATGACTGAAGCGAATCACTGTTTTCGATAGTTCAGGTGGGGGAGTTGCAAGAAACAGTGGAATTGAGGAGAGCTCTGTGTCAAACTGATCAAAATCTGATACATGAATGTATATAGATTGGTCACTGATGGCAAGATATCGATAAATTAGGGAGTTACGCCAGACAGTCAGTTCTTCTGTTCCACAAAAAAATCTTTTTTGAATTTCTGAATTTCATCAGAGAGAGAGAGAGAGAGAGAGAGAGAGAGAGAGATGAGAGAGAGAGAGAGAGAGAGAGAGAGTTCAGTAAAACTAAACAGAAGGAGAGAGAGAGAGAGAGAGAGAGAGAGAGAGAGAGAGAGAGAGAGAGAGAGAGAGAGAGAGAGGAGAGAGAGAGAGAGAGAGAGAGAGAGTGTGGATGTTTTTTTTATTATTCAATATTGAAGGTACTTTCTGCACGACTTACGGTAGCAGACATTTCATAATATATCCACACGCCCACATACAGATACATAGACAGAAACAGACACACAGAGACAAACAGACACACAGACATACAGACAGAAGCGAACACACAGTCAGACGGACAAACAGACAAAGAGACAGACAGACGGAGGATTTCAGAATATACCCACACACCCACACACAAATACATACAGACGGAAACAGACACACAGACATACAGACAGAAGCGAACACACAGTCAGACAGACAGAAAGACATACATACAGACAGAAGTAAACACATAGACACACAGACATACAGACAGAAGCGAACACACAGTCAGACGGACAAACAGACATACATACAGACAGAAGCAAACACATAGACACACAGACATACAGACAGAAGCAAACACATAGACACAGACATACAGACAGAAGCGAACACACAATCAGACACACAGACAGACACATACAGACACACACACAGACACAGACATACAGACAGAAGCAAACACAGTCAGACAGACAGACAGACGGAGGATTTTACTATCATCGTGTAATATTGAACACGCTTTCCTTTCAGCAAGCGTTTAGTGGTACCAACCAACCCAGTCCCTTGACGCACACGCAGAACATTTCCTCTCTACCTGAAGTGTTGATGGCTTGAAAGGGGTTGGAGTGAAGATTGCTGCTGTTGTGTCCTTGAGCTGTCAATCAGCGCGCAACACAACAGTTATTGGTAGTCCTCAATCATGGATTGACTGCCTGCTGACCCGTGGTCTGTTTATCACACTCGTGGATTGATTTGAGGGGGACGGAATAGCCTAGTGGTCAGAACATTGCGCTCGCGATTTTGATGGCCTGGGTTTGATTCCCGTTCGAGGGGATTTTTTTCTGTTAACATCAGTTCTGACTCCACTCTCCCCAAAAGTCCTTCGGATGAGACTGGAAACCGAGGTCCCGTGTGCGGACGCACGCAGAACATCTTGCGCACACGTTAAATCCTGTTAACCGCTTTTCGTAAGAGTAGGCCGTTGTGTGCCGGTGGGAACAGATGACAAGATTGACAAAACTGCGTACACACGGTGACTGGATGTAAAAAAAAGCACACGAGTGCTTATTTCATTATCCTCGATTTAAAAGAATAAATAAATACATTTGGGAACTTGCTTTCATTTTCAAGCTGGAAGAGAAAGCTTGATATTACACGATATGTTAAGGAAGATCAGCTGTTATGGGGATCACCTGGTATGGTGTTTGTATTTGTATATTTTGTATACTACTTTAAGCTATGGCAGATTTCTCTGCGTGAAACTCAGGATGCTCACTCCTGGGAAGAGTGCGTGTCGCCGCAAGAGCAGCGCCACCCGTTATTTCTTTTTAAATTTTCTTTCCCTGTCTACTTGTGTAGGTTCCCAATAATAAGTGGTAGTAAAGTTTGACTACTGAGAGTTTGCGATTACCGATATCAGCACAGGGGCATCTGAAGTGGGAATTTATGAGCGACGGAATCACTGCCTTCGTTTAATCATTTTGCTGGTCTGTTTTGCACCACAGCCCCTACCAATTATAAACACAATAAACTTATTGACAAGCATAATAAAAAGTACTTAAAATAAAACCAACAGTAAACACAATAGCAACAACGACAACAACAATAATGAAACAATAATTATAAGGATGGTAACGAAAGGAAATGTCAATACTAACAAAAAGGTGTGCGCCTACTTTGAATTGAACTGGACTGAATCGAACGCCGCTAGCGCTACTGCATGCCTTTCAAGTTTTCTTTGTGTTAAATAAACTGTATTTGCATTCGCAACATCACAAATTGGAACAGAAAAGCTATGTAAAGAAAGAAAGAAAGAAAGAAGGAAGGAAGGGAAAAAGAAAGACAGAAACAAATA